>PVJH01008113.1:54611-79341 GCA_004026705.1 Nesogale talazaci | reverse complement strand
TAGCTCGCTCCCTTAGTGCAGGTCAGCCTATGGAAGCACCTACCCAGGCCTTGTCTTACCTTCCTCACAGGTGGGTGGAAACGTTGCAGGAGACCAGAGTGTACACAAACATCAAGTGTATTCTTATAGCCAAAGATGGAAACTTAAAGACCAATAACTCTTACATTGACATAGAAAGGAAGAAGATTCTTAGGAATAAATTTAACAAGTAGTACAAAACATGCCCTGAAAGTACAAAAAAACCTGCTGAACAAAATTAAACTCAAGTACATGGAAAGACCTCCTGCGTCCATAGACTTCTAATGCTCCGTATGTCGGAACTTTGCGTAACGAAAACTTAAAAGTAGCGTTGTGACTTTGGATATGAACACAGGATGCTCGTGGATTCTCTCCTCCCACTGCCTTTGGATCATGCTGGCTCCCTCGCAGACTCTGGGACTGAGTTTCCGAGGCTGGAACTCTTTATGGGAGTCGTGAGGCCTCTTCGTTCTCCTGCAGAGCGGCTGGTGGTTTCAAACGACTGGCCCTGCCGTGAACAGCCCCGCGGGTAACCACTACACAACCAGGGCTCCTGTACGTGAATTAGTGGAAGGAATTTAACAAAACCAAACCACAGCTATTATGATGATACCCACTCAGAAACCTCATAGGACAGGAGGGAACCACTCCCATAGGGTTTCCAAGATGTAAATCTTTATGGTTGCAGAGAACCGTACCTTTTTTCTTGGTAGATCCAAACCACTGACCTTCTGGTTAGCAGTGGAGCCCTTGACCCACCGTGTCTCCCGGACTCAATGAGTGAAGCCGAGAGGAATGTTCCCAGGGAATTCTGCACCTCTCTTTCATTCATTCCTTCAGGCCTGCTTATGGGGCCCCAACGGCAGCCCTCTGCATGCAGCCTTGAGCACAAAGCTGGGAGTGCAGTTTGCCGTGACAAGCATCCATCACGGGAGCCTGGGGCTGTGCAGTGGTTCCAGTTGTGGCTGGGGTGAGCTTGGGTAACTTGTGGAAGTGGGGAACTGAGCTAAGCGTGGAGATGGGGAAGGTCCGGGTAGGCAAAGGGAGGTGGTGGGCAAGTGGTAGACCGAAAGTGCTTGGGTCACAGGCCCTAGGATGGAAGGAGGCAGGAGTCCTTGTGCCTGTCCAGGTGGTAAGTGGGCTGTGTTCCAGGCAGAGGGAGAGGCAGTGGCTGGCAGGGGCAGAGAGCCAGGATCAGTGCCATGGGTCCCTGTGAAGAGTTCACAGATAATCTGGCTCCGCCCCAGCCCAAACACTCAGCTGTTTCCTTTCACACTGGAGTGTTCAGGTCCGAAGGTGAGCACCCTTTGGCTAGATTGTGGGGGGAGGGAGGGCGTCAATTCTAGGCTGGGAGGTGGGGGGTGGGGGGTAGGGGAGAAGGAGCTGCGTTTCTACGGACGGTCCCTTCTGTGCCCTTGGGTTGTGGCCTGTGAAGCGGCACAGTGACCCGGCAGCTGGGCCAGCTGGTGCCCAGTGTGAGAGAGGGCCCTTCTGCCGTCACCCCTGGGAAAGCTGATTCCATAACAGCTTTCATCATGGGCTTGGCCGCGGCCTGTATGGTTCTCAACTCCCACCCAGTTCCCCACACCAGAACGAAAACAAACAGCCCCTCTCCCCACCTCCGAATGCCTGTGCACGTGTGGGACCTCGTTAATCCCCACAGCACCTCTCGGGATAGAGATAGTATTGTGTTAGCTGCATCTTACAGGGGAGGAGAATGGGACAGAGAGGGAGAGAGAGTGACTTGCCCAAGGTCACACAGCCACTAAGGACAGGAGCCCAGAAACCATGCTCTAACCATCCTGCCTTTGAAGCTGTGTTAGGCCGGGTAGACTAGAGGAACAAATTCAAGGACACACATATCGATATAAGGAAAGGGTTTATATACAAAAGGAATGGGACATGGAGAAAGCATCCCAGTCCAGTCCAGTCCAAAGTCATAAGTCTGAAATTAACCCATATGCCCGAAATCAGTCTATAAAGTCTTCTTCCGACTCACCAAGTCACAGGTCAGGGGGTGCAGAATTCTGGTGCTGGCAAGGCACCTCGCCTCCAGGGCTCAAGGTCCATCAACAGCAGAAGCAACTCATCGCTGGCAGAGGTCTCCATGTGGCCGCCCCAGCTTCAGAGGTCTGGCTCCATCAGGGCAAAGCTGTGTGGTCTCTCTGCCGGCTCCTCCAGCTTCTCAGACGCTGCCAGCTTGTCTTGTCCGTGATTCATCGTCTCTGAAACTAACTCCCAACAACTGGGGAAGATAGCTTCTCATCTTCACGAGGGAAATATCGCGAGATTTCCCAGGAGTCTCAGGTGAAAGCCATGCCCACATAGAGGCCTGATTGGCTACTCAATGGCTATCTCCAGATTAGCAGGCTAGACTCCACCCCTACATTTCAATCATAAAATTAACATAAGCACATGACTGCCACAGAAGCCATCACGGGTGCTCAGCAGTTAGCCATTTTGATGATGGGGGAAGGAGCTTCTGTCTCACTTCAGATGGGGTGTGTACATATCCACCCTTCCCCAGAAGATGGGAAATGTGTGCACACTCCCTGTGCTTGGTGCGCACACTGCGGAAAGTGGGTTGGGCCCAGACTAGAAGCTTTGCAGACAGAGGCCTGGCCAGCCCCATTAAAGACTTTTGTGCCTACCACGTGTGGCTGCAACCCGGTGGGGAACCTCCAAGACCCACCATTCAGCTGAGTGCGTGAAGCTAATGAGGCCTTGGGATTAGAGAGCTTCCTCTTTCCTGTGGCGCACTGTGGGTGTGAACTACGAACCTCAGGACTACAGTCCACCCGGTCACCTCTCTGCCATCTGGGCCCCTTATGCTCTTTATTAGTCGAACGGAATTGTTTGATTTTAGGAAGACTTCAGGGCTATTTTTAACTGAAGCTGTAAAGATGATCCTAGGGCAAGCCAAAATTACTCCATAAAGTCTGAATGCCGTGAGAATTTGAAAGTCTGTTCTGCATTTCCCACCTTTGACCAAAGTATTCAGCAGTGATAGCTGGGCATCATCCAGTCATCCGGTCTCACGACCAAGGCAATAGTCATGTTCACGGAGGCCATTAGCCACACATTCCATTTCTTCCTCCTGCTTTCCTGTCTCCCAGTCTGGTTACCCCCCTCATTGTAGACCATTTGTTGTCCCTTGTGTGGCAGCTTTTTAAGACCCTAGACACTATTTGATGAACTAGATCAGCTATACTGAATTAGGCCAATTAGCTGTGATGTTCCATGAAACCATTGCTCCAAACCTCCAAACCAATGAACCGAGTAACCATGAAGTGTTCAGTTGTTTGTCAGCAGCCTTCGCAGCTGCTCTTTTTTGTCATTGTTGTAAATAGATCTGTGTTTCCTAGTGCTGCGGTCACAGAAATACCACAAGTGAAGGCTTTAACAAACTAGCACTTCCTCTCATGGAGTTAAGGTAGCTGGAAGTCCAGAATCGGGGCATCAGGGCTAGGGGCAGACTGCTTTCGGCTCAGGGAAAGGCGCTTCTCCTCTTGCCACATCTGCGGGCCTGCGTCTAGGACGCAGTGTAGGAAAGTCTGCATGCAAAGGACAGACTACCTCGAGCTCTTCTTTGTCCGGGTCTACCTTGTTTAAGTCTTTCTGTATTTCAAAGAGATTGCTTCAAGAGACAGCCTAACCCTGTAGATTGCATTCTGCCACATTGGCATGATTTTCTAACCCTGCCTGTTGACCTCATAGAGGTGAGGACTTTTTCTCATCTCTGCCAGTCAACATGGAGCACCCCTTAAGCAATCCTCCCCTTTCGCCTCCCACTGCCTCCAGTTACCACTAAGAATAAATCCTGGTTTTTGTGTTTGCTGTTGCCCCTGTGATCGACTTATTTCACTCAGCATGCACCTGAGTGCCCTCAGTCTTGTAGCACATGTATCAAGACTTCGCTTCACCCCGGGCCCAATGAACAGTGCCCCCATGTGCGGACGTCCGTGCTGCGTCTTGTTGCCTGTCCTTTGACGGTTGTCCGTGCGGTTTCCACCGTCTGGTGATTGTGTGCAGTGCTGCTGGGAACACTGGTGTTCAGCTGTCTGTTTCAGTCTCTTCTTTCAAGCCTTTTGGGCTTGTACCTTGGAATAGAATTGCTAGGTCATATTAGCCTGTTTTCCCCTATCGTTGCCCCACTGTACATTCGCACCAGCAGTGGAGCTCGGCAAAATTCACTGTCACTGAGTGGATTCTGACTCAGAATGACCCTAGCGGGCAGAGAAGAACTGCCCTTTGGCGTTCTCAAAGCTGTAAATCCTTACAGGATGCACACTATTAAAACTCAGGGTGGAGGCCAGTCTTGGCCAGGGACCTTCTGTGTGTCGGAAGTGTGCTAACTCGACAAG
Organism: Nesogale talazaci; assembly: GCA_004026705.1. NCBI lineage: Eukaryota > Metazoa > Chordata > Mammalia > Afrosoricida > Tenrecidae > Nesogale > Nesogale talazaci. The sequence goes on along the minus strand of PVJH01008113.1, from coordinate 74,959 downwards.
GCAGGATTTTCACTTACATCAGTAGAGCGTGGCTTGATGACTGAGTTTGATGGTACTCGCTGCCACATGTTAAAAAACAAACAAACAACTTTATGGGAACAGAAAGCCTCCTCGGTTTCCCTGGAGTTGCTGGTGCGTTCCAACTGTAGTGTGTCCATAACTCCCTTCTTGAATGTGTGATGTTACACAGGTAGGTACTCTAATGTTGGTTAGATGTGTACTTTGATTGTTCAATCTTGAGCTGACACACCCCCCTTTAAACCGTTTAATGTCCACCTTGATCTCCTCTACCTGACGTTGTCTTCATGTCTACTTTGTCCGATACTGAGGTGACCAGCCTCCCTTAGCTCACTCTGGGCTGTTGATGACATTGATTGTTTTCCTGAGTCTTAGGCGTGCCCTTTTAAGCAACACACAGTTGGATCATGGGAGTGGGTTCATTCTGCCCCCGGGAAGCCCACAGGGGCAAGTTCGACCCTGTCCTGTAGGGTCACTGTGAATTGATTCGACTTGCTAGTAGCGGGTTTAAGTTGACAAGTCCTGTCGTTGTGCTTTACTGCTCCTGCTTTGGTTGTTTGTGGGCTGATTCTAGTAAGTAATTTGGTTTCCTTCTCTTCTGCGTGTTAAGCAGGAGTTTTCTTAATGATTATCATAAACAGTACATTTTGCAACTTGTATTTACAACATCATAAGTAGCACTTAGGAAATCCAGTGCTTAAAACGTTCATTTCCTTCTTTCGTTGTTGCTATTGCTAATACTTCTTTATGTTTCATGTGCCTTGCTCTTTATGTATTTGTTAATAAAGAATGTGAAGGACAAGATAGTTAGAAGTCTCAAGCAGGGCTATCATTAACCTTTATACTTGTTCTTGCAGCTCACTTTATGAGAGATTGTTCATTTTTGTGTGTTATTTTCTAGTGTATTTTCCTCTCGTGAATCTTTTTTGGAGGGATAGTTTGACGGGTACAGACTCTCAGCTTTTGTCTGTCTGAGAATGTTCAATATCACCTGGATTCTTTTTCTCTCTCTTTTTTTTTTAAGCCTACAGCACCCAGTATTCCCAGGCAGTCTCCCATCCCAGTACTAACCAGGCTTAACTTCCGAGATCAGACAAGATTGGGCGCATTCAGGGTGGTATGGCTGTAGACGCCACCTTCGTTCTTGAAGGAATGTTTTGTATATGATTGTGTCTTTCCCATTGCTTTCAGGATTCTCTTGCTTACGTTCTGCGAGGCTGTGATGGTTCTTGCTACGGTTCTATGAGCTTCTTAGTTTTGTAGATTCATGTCCTTCCACAGAATCGGAAAATAACCTGTTACTAGTCCTCCAAATACTGTTCCTTTCTCCCTTGTGTCCTTCTGAAACACCGTGATGTGTATATGGGGCTTGCTGTTGTGCCCTAATTCCATTCAGCTGTGAGAACCTCGTACTTGTTCTCCATTTGCCCGAAGTCCGTCACTGCGTGTGCTGCTCCTTGTGTGTTTCCGGGGCCTCTTCATCACGTTCCTTTCAGAGGGTCCCTTGCCCCCTCCCCTTTCTCTGTGTCTGTGATTGTGGTATTTGCAGGAAGGCACTGGCATTTCCCAGGGTGTTACCCTTTTGTGCTTCTTTGGCGGCTGGTTTTCTTGTTTGCTTTTAAGAGGAGGGTCATGAGTAAGTTGAAGTGGTGATAGGTTAAAGGGAGCCTTTGGTACTTTTTGGTACTTTCGGTACTTTTTCCCGCATTACTTTCTGCAAGAAAGAGCCTTAAGCAGGTAAGCCTTGGCTGACGGTCTTTCCTCCTTTCCCCCTTTCCCCCCTCGGAGTCAATTAGGCTTTGAAAACTTTCGATCTCAATTTTTAACTCCTGTCTCAAACACACCAGCGAACACACAGTGCTCCCCCTTTCCAGCAGGAGGCACCGCTTCTGGGGGGTGGGGGGGAGGGGGGAAACAGCACCAGGAATGGCTTCCACAGGCACGTGGCCTTGGTCCGGTTGCCATGCCTTCCCTTCTCTGTCTGCAACTGGTTTTCCATGGGAAAGGCCACTCCCACCCATCCTGATGTGAAGCTGGATATGCCACTCCCCCCATGGCCCTGTGAGGCACCTGCCTTCCTGGTTCCCCCACCCCAAGGGGAGGGGCGAGCTTGGAGGAACAGTCTATAGGTCGGTCGGTGACGCATGCCTCCTGACTCCCTTGGAAGGAACCGTCTTCAGGGGTCAGCAGCTTGCCAGGGCCCACACCCTGCCATCGAGTCGGTCCCTCCTCGTGGTGACCCTGCACAGGGTTCCTGAGGCTTTGCTAGCCTTTATGGGAGCAGATAGCCTCATCTTTTCCCCTTGGAGCTGCCTGGTGGATTGGAACGGCTGAACAACTCACAGTCCAATGCTTATCGTGCAGTTCTGGGTCGAGGAGAGGGTATCATTTCCCCCGTAGTAGCTTGGAGATGGGTGGGGCCCCCATTCAAGATGCTACTTCCTAGTGTGCGACAGCAGTGCCCAGCGCTGCTCAGATGGGGGACAGCGCTCAGATAGACCCCAAGCTCTAGCCACTACTTCACCCCGTGGGGGCCTTGCCACATCTAGCTGAGGGCGAGGGCTGCCGGGTCTCAGTGAGCACCTGTTCTTGGCCATGTGCTGTCGACAGACACACAGACCCCTTACTTTGCCCACTCCCTGAAGGTGGCTTGTGTCCCTGGGCATCTGGAGCCGCACTGGGACTGGGAGTCATACAGGCCCCTTGGGCTCTGGGAAGACTGACTGCTGGGACAGAGGCCCTAGGGAAGGCAGTCTGGTTCCACTGCTGTGTGTCAAGTCCTTAGCCCCCAAACCTTGGCCTGCACCCCAGTCCTTGAGATCTCAGTCCCTTCTCTTCTGCAGAGAGGGCTAGCAGCGGCCACCCGCTTGGAGCTGGACACAGGGCTTGTTCACCTCCCCTGGAAACCGGGCAGTGGTACCAACCAGCTGACAGGACTAAGGGCATGGACCCACTGCTTACCTCACTTCCCTTAGACTCAGCCAGCACCGTTCCCCCATCTCCCACTGCCAGGCAAATCTGAGGGAGGCCTCAGGAGCTTTGAGTCAACCACTGGCTGGACCCGAAGCCACTAGTCACCCTCCTACTGAATGATTGCCAGGGAAAGGCGGGCTCATTGGGAGCAGCTGAGCCTGGCAGCTGGCAGGGGCATCACTTGGCAGTAATGGAGACAGATGGCCTGTTGGCAGAGCCAAGCCCTGGCTGGGTATCCAGAGCTACACAATGCCACTGCCTCTGTGCCAGAGCCCACACCCCAGGACAATTCCGCCAACCACCCGAGGGCTAGTCTCTGTGTGTGTGTATAAGTACACGTGCACAGGCACATACACAGACATACACATTTACACACACAAGTAGGTAGACACAGAGACACAGACTCACAGCATCTCACACAGACACCCCTCTATGCACACACAGACTTGGTGCTTCACACACACACACACACACACACGCACGCACACGCTTTTGCTGCAGCAGCCCAGGTGGGTGAGTTGCTACCTCCTTGGAGTCCCGTTGCCCAGACTCCCAGCCCCTGCTCAGCAGCCTTGACCCACTGGGGCTGGGTAGGAGGGGCCAGCAGTCTATGGGGAGATAGGGAGGTCATGGGCCGAAACCGCCTACATGCTGTGAGCGGTGGCCTGTGGGCATTCATGCAGGGTGAGGGGGAGAGTTCTGTGGCTGGGAACTTCAAGTGCCAAAGGCCACCCTGGCCTCGTGTCTGGGGGAGAGGCAGTTATGTGGAATCGAATCACAGAGTGCCCACCGCCCGGTTCCTCAGCCAGGCCCTTGGGCTCTGTGGCCCTTGTTTGTGCTGCCCCGCGCTGGGCCCGGCCCTTCTGGTGACGTCTAGGTGACCAGAGTCGTAGGGCTCCTTTAGACTGTTCTGTTGCCGGTAGCTCATGGCCTTCTCAATACAGCGAGGCCCGTGGTTGGCGGTCCTGGACCCCCACATGCTGCCCAGAGTGGCTCTCAATGCCGGTGTCTCTGTTCATTGATTTGAGGGCTTACTCCAGGATGGACTCCGTCCTGCCCGAACTAGCCCAGTGCGAGCAGCTGCCTCCTTCCTCCGAAAGGGGACCGCAAGACCTGGAATTCCCAAGGGAACTGCCTCCTTCCTGAGATACTCCCGCCAACATCTCACCTGCCCCCTCGTTCTCTCCACCATGCAGGTTGCCAGATGGGAACTGAAGACCCACAGACTGAGCAAGGCCTTCGGGTCGCCCCACCTGGCCTGCTATGCACTTGGCGGCGCTATCCTGCTCCTGAACCTGATCCGCTCACACTAGTAAGCAATGTCTCTCTCCCCCACCCCCACTCCCCCTCCGCCCCAAGGGCTGGCCGTGCAGCCGCCTTAAGAGCCCCTGTCGCATCTTGAAGAGGAGAGATACTGCCCTTAGGCTGCAGATCACCACAGCCATTCCTGCCCCCTCCACCCCCCTCCCATAGGAAACACAGCATGGTCTGTCCCCTCTGTCACATGGGAAGGAGATGGGCAGGTGGAGGGAGCGAGCCTGGTGGCCCTGCCCAGGAGCCAGCTTCACTTCTTCTCTCTTGAAGGTTCTGGAATGAGCCTGCTGTCCACCTCCCCCGGTGGGAGCTCAGTGGAGAGGTCTCCTTGCTGTGGCTAGCTTCTCCCTATCCCTGGGTCCCTCGAGTGTTCTTCCAGCTGCATTCCAGGCCCAGGAGCCCAGCCCACCCACTGTGAAGGGAACAGTTGTTATGTGAGCCAGTGGTTCCTGCCCTGAATGGGTACTACGAGAAGTGGGGCGTGGCAGGTGGAGCCTGTTTCTGGCCTGTGTGAAGGCTGGGCCCTGTTGAGCATTTGTGGAGGTGCCTGGCCCTGCTCCACGCCTCACCTGGGACAGTTGAAGCGTCTGCCAGCATGGGCGCCCATAATGTATCATGCTCTGCCCTGTTGGAGAGCTGCAGGGTGGCCCTAATCCCCGTTTTACAGGTTAGCAAATGGAAGGCTGGCAAGACCCAGGCCTTCTCGCTGGACACCTGCATTTCCTGAATTTGTCTTTGTAGGCAGAGAGGCCAGGGGGTGTAGTTAGGAGGGTCTGCACATGAGGTGCTTGGTCTTTCGAGGGGCCTGGCCTGCTCCAAGTTCCATGAAGGAGGTCTTGTTTACCAAGCAAAAGGGTTTGCGGCTTGGCTTGCCTTGGGTCACATGGGCTTCTGGGGTACAGGAGGGAACACTCAGCTCGGCCGGTTGGCAGGGCCTGGGCTCAGGCAGATGACAAGTTCCTGGACCAGAGCGAGCACAGTTTACAGATGAAGACGTTCAGACCCAGTGGGGGCAGAGATGGGCAGATGATTCAGGTTCAAGAAACAGGGTGGCAAAAATGTGTTCACCTGTGTTGAGTGTCCCTGAGCCAGCCGGCTCTGGATCAGAGGGGCTGGGTTAGACGGGAGGGCAATGGGTGTCCATGGCAAGGCCATGAAAGCACTGCTGGCCAGTGGCTCGTCGGCCAAACCCAGGACTAGGCCTCCCTCCCTCTGCCCACCCACTTTCCCTCTGGAGTGCCTGTCTCCGCCCCAGAGGCCTTGGCACGCACACGACTTATGCCCTGTGGCCTCCTCCCTGCCACTGTGTGGACATCCTTTGCTCTTGCCACTGTCAGCCCTACATCAAGGCAGAGCCTGGCCCCAGCTGACCTGAGTCAAAGGGACTCCTACAAGAGCCTATGCATGTGGACATGTGCCCCAGGAAACCTTTGACCCCGTGTGCTGTGTTTCCAGGGGCTGAGTTGTCTGGGCAGGGCAAGGGTGATGGGGAGGGGGGTGGGTGCATGGAGAGGTGTGTGGCCTTTCCTCCTGTAGCCAGCTGCCCTGGACAGGGGCGTGTGTGTCATCAGAAGAATTGTCTCACCCAAACCCTAGGCAAGTCTCTACCCCAGCACACACCTGGTAGTCACAGGTGTCTTGTCCAGAGTGGGCCACAGGTCTCCTGGGTTTATAGAATTGCCGGCTTGGGTACCCATGGCTTCCAGAGACTCCTGGGGCACTGGGCACAGCTAGCCTGGGAAGGAGAGGCCGACTGGCCTCTGGCTGTCAGCTGGCGAGAGCTGGAGGCCTCCTGGAGGAAGGTAAGTTCATGGTGCTGGGGGATGTGAGGGTGAGTGTGTCCAGGTGACTATCTTTATCACCCCCTGGGCCAGGCCCCTATCGGGGGCAGCAGGCAGCAGGCCTGCCAAGTCTGGCAGCCAGGCCCCTATCACTCCTGAAGTGGCCAGTCAGCGTGTGTGCTCACTGTAGCCCTGTCCCCCCAGGGCTGTGTCGCTGCCGTACCCCAGGATTGGAGGCTGCTCTCGGCACGCGTCAGGCGGGATGGCGGGCAAGTGAGCGGCTGTGCCAGCAAGGCAGTGCAAGCATAGGGGAGGGGGCGGCAGCCAGCGAGCCGGATCAGGTGGCAGAGGATGTGGGTGCACATGGCCTTTAGTCTCGGGGTCAGACTGTTCTGGGAGCAGGATTTAAAATGGCGTTTCGGGTCCCCGGGTTGGGCGGCAGCCTGTGCTGCAGGACACATCCTACGCCTGCTCTCAGCCCTGTGGACAGGGCCTGGCTCTCCTCGGAAGCTGCACTCTCAGTGTCCCCTGGGTCCACCTTTCTCCCGGCTCATCACTCATGGGGTGCACGGGACATGGTGCCTGGGGGTTGTAGATGGAGCCTCTGGCTCCTGGAGGCCCCAACCAAGTACTCCCTGCCCCTTGGGTCACTCTGCAGTCCGGCAGTTTGCTTTCTCAAGCATGCAGCTCTGCACCTCCCTGACTTTTCCCACCCTGGCCTTGGGATTAGAACCCAAGATGACCACCAAAGCCACCCGAGTGGAGCCGTCCATGCTCAGCAGGAACAACTGAAAACAGGGTGTGGGCCCTTGGTGTGGTGCAGAGTTCTGCCTGCCGCACAGGGAAGGGGCTCGGTGGAGGGAACACCAGCAGCAGCGTGCTCAGGAAGGCACCGGAGCCCAGTGGGGCCTGGGGTACGGGGTGTGGGGCCGGCACCAGGGAGGGCCAGGCTATGTTCAAGAGAAGGGCCAGGGCTGGAACTGGGCTTTAGCAGACTGCATCCCGTGGCCATGATGGAGCATGTGTCACAACCATGATCACGGATGCATGCTCCTGGTCCCCCCTCCCCCCCCCCCCAGCTTCTGGCATCTTGAGGAGCAGCATGTAGACACACACGTCAAGTCACACTGGTGATGGGAAGCTCAATCCAGGCTTTAAAAATAGAACCCAAGGCAGACGCGTGTGTGTCTTTCTGCCCCCACAGCCTGATGCAGACTGTTTCAAAGGAAATTGCCTCTTATTACTTCATTCTGTTCCTGAGCCCGTGGCCCCAGAGAGCTGCTTGCCCTCCGTGAATCATGCACGAGGGCCAGGCTGTACTTTCCTGCCTCAGTGGAGGCTGTGCAGCGCCTCCAGGCTCCAGGAAAGCAGACCCTTGTGGTCACAGCGTGTCTGTGTGCTGTCATGGGCCCATGCCCCGCAGAGCCCGCAGGGGTTGGGGAGGGGGGGTTGGCTGGCCTGTGAGAGGGCGCGCTAATCTCCCCTCCTCCCCAGACTCCTTTGCTGTTGGCAATGGGGCCAGAGAAGGAGAGCGGGCAGCCCGTCTACAGTGTCGTCAGTGAGACTCAGGGTTCCCTGAGCCTCCGATGCGCTGACTGTTGATTCTGGAGAACCAGGGGGCCTGGACCCATCCAGCCCTGCCTCCTCTTGTGGGGCCACGCACACGGGAAGCCATGAGCAGTCTTGAGGTGTCCGTGGACGACAGTGGTTGGGGAGTGTGTGGAAATGTGGTTGTTGCTCAAGACACAGGCTTAGGTGGCCGGGAGGGGTGGCTTGGGCAGTGTGTTTGGCATCCTCAGGTCAGTGCTGAAGCCACTGATGGAGGCTGTCAGGAGGGAAGCCCCAGGGCTCTGGGCTGCAAGCCCCTGCCTCTGGGGTGGTAAAGACACACTGTAGGCCTTATCTGGGGTGTGCATCTGCTTCTGTGGACAGACTGCTCGCGCGCGCGCATGTTTGTGCGTGTGTGCACACGTGTGTCCTGTCTTCTGCTGCGATGGTGGGGATGGTTCCTGACAGAGGGAACTACCTGCCACTTAGCCCAACACGTTGGTGAGACTTCCTGCCTCCGCCCCAGCAGCCACTCCCCACACCAATCGAAGCACTGACATCGGCTCGATTCCAGCTCATGGCAGCCTTCCAGGTCAGGGTAGACCTGCTCTCCTGGTGGCCTTCTGAAACTCACTCTCATGGGTAGAAAGTCAAGCCTTCCTCTGCAGAGCAGCTGGTGGGTTCCATCCGTTGACCCCCCTGGTCAGCAGCCCAGCCAAGCGTCATGACGCCCTCAGGGCTCCTACTACCTACACACCCAGGGAATTCCAGGCCCCCGCCAGGCTTAGAGTGCCCACTGTGGTCACCTACTCCGCTGCCTTGCCCCCTGCCCATCTTCTGAAGGTCTCTTTCTTCCGATCCCCGTCCCCTCTCCTGGCTGACGCCTCTCTGTGCTGTGGCGCTGCTTAAAGTCTTCAATCCGGCAAAGTCTCTTCATGCCTCCCTGTGAATCTCCTCTGCGTGCGGTGGCCCTGAGTGTCAGTTTGCAGTGCTTAGCGCTCACTGGAGGAGCCAGGCTGGTCTGCCCCTGGGCACTGTCTGCCCCTTGTAGAATGCTGTGCTAGGAGATGGGGTTGCAGATAGAAAGCTGCACCCGGGCACCAGCTCGCCTGGAAGCCAGCCTCACTCTCTGGGGGCACCTCGTGCCCTGGGTTGTGTGATTCATGAGTGCTCCTCTGATGGGTTTACTGGACCAAGTCCTTGGACTGGCCAAGAGCTACCCTAGCATTTGGCAGATTGGTCACTGTGGGCAGCAAGGAGTGGGTGCCAGAGTCGAACAGACAAGTGGGCACAGCCTGAAGACCAGGCAGTTGGAAGCCACCTCAACGCACGAGAACATGGAGGCCTAACATCAGTACACGCGCTCAGAGATGCACACAAACACATATGCACATGCACAGTTGCACACACACACACTGATGTGGGCGGGGAGTCAGAGCGTGGGCAGCCCAGCCAGGGACAGGTAGCTGAGCAGGACCCTGCCAACCCTCCTCTTCTCTCCTCCTCCTTGCCGCTCCTTTCTGTGCTGCAGAGGGCGCTAAAGAACTAGAGGGGGTGCAGCTCTCTCCATGCAGGGGATATGTGTCAAACCTCCACCTGCCAGGTAGGCCCAAGTCCCAAGGGGACATTCTAGACATGAGGGAAAGTTCCAGCGAGGCTGTGTTTGGTTCCGCCTAGTTTAAGGGACTTTGATGATTAGTGCTTACAGATTGGGCTGCTCACCTCACCACAAGGCCGGCGGTTTGAACCCACTGGCTGCTCCCAGGAGCAAGAGGAGGCTTACTTCTCCAGTAAAGAGTGAGCATCTGGAAAGCCCACGGAGGCAGTCGGGGCACTCTGAGTCAGACCTGACTCCCTGGCCTGAAGAGACCGTCCTGTGGGTAAGTGTTGGGCCGCTGACCACAAGGTTGGCAGTTGAAGCCCTCTGGTCACGCCCGTGTCAGAAACCGATACTGAAAAAAAGGGAAAGAAACCCTGTATTGGCTGTCTTAATTGGGATCAACTCAGGGCAATGGGTTTGGCAAACCTGAATTTATCAGTAGAACGAATGAGTAAATGAGCCAAAACAATACATTCCTTTTGCTTCAAAGAGGTTGGCGCACAGACACTTAATGAAGGATGGTTGGATGAGTGGGCTATGTAGATGGATGGATGGATGGTTGGATGGATGGGATAGGTAGATGGATGAGTGGATGGATAATGGATGGATGGATGGATGGATGGATGGATGGATGGATGGATGGATGGAAGGAAGGATAGGTAGGTGAGTAGTTTGAAGCTAGATTGATGAATGGAAGAATGAGTAGATGGATGGCTGGATGAGCAGAAGATAAACTACCAGCCTGGCTGGAAGGGGCTTGCTATAGAGTGAGTTTCGAGGTGGACTGCACTTCCCAGTGGACCCTGGGCCCCCTTAGCCTATTTCCCTGTGTCTGTCACCTGGGTCAGCAGGCTTGACCCAGCACTGGATACTTTTGAGCACCTACCCAGTCTGAGGCAGAGGGAGAGAGGGCCCCTGGGCGGGGCAGGCCCCCCACCGCCTTGTCTCCTGTCCCAGCCCATGCAGTGGCACTCTGTTCCTGCCCACAGCTTCACACAGGCCATGCTGAGCCAGCCCAAGATGGAGAGCCTGGATAATGCCGGAGCCTACCGCGTGGGCCTCGCCCTGCTGGGAGTGGGTGTGCTGTTTGTACTCTCCAGCTTCTCTGCCCTGGGTTTCACTGGAACATTCTTAGGTAAGCTCTACTGGCCCCACAGTCTGTGACCTCAGGGAGGTGGTCCACCAGGCCACTTGCTCTCCCTGACTTTCTCCTCCTGGCTCCAAGTACTGGGCTTCGGCCCAGAGCCCCACCCTGGAGCTGCAGCTCCCCAGGGACCTTGCCTGCACAGAGAAGTGCTGCCCTTTGCAGCCCATACCCCCACTCTGCCCACCCCCAGGGCCAGTTCCTGGTCAGGCTGCATTTCCCCACTGCCCTGCATGGGCCGGCTTGCGGTGATTGGGCAAGGGATGTATTTGGTTTGGGATCTCGGGCTGGGTCCCCGTTTATCCATAACATTAGCCACTCTGCCCCTGAAAGTGTGTGAAGAAGCAGCTGGGAGAAGGTAGGGGCGTTGGGGAGAGAGGGAGTCTTGGGGAATGGGATAATAGCAGACTAGGCCTCTTCCATACCCCGGAACCCTGTGAGGCCACCTTGGGCCCCAGCACTGCACCAACCCTGTTGAAGGAGAGTCAACGGGTTGCGACAGTCAAGCCTGTGTCAAGAGCCAGGGACACAGTCTATTCCTGGAAGAGGAGTTGCTGGGGGAACCTGGGGAGGGAGACCAGGGAAACATGAACAACTTGGTTGACCAAGTTGGGGGGTGGGGGAGGGCGGGCGGGGGAAAGGCCTTGAGCCAAGGAGAAAGGTCAAAGGGCAGAAGCTGTGGCAAGTTGGGGTGGTGGATCAAGGACCGAGCCAGGAGTTGAAGCTCCCACTCCAGAAAGACTTAGAAAGGTCCTGGCTCAGCAACCAGGAAGGTGGGCAAGTGTGGGAGCAGGATGGAGGTGAGAACAAGGAGTGGTCCTGGCCGAGGCAGTGGGTGGCGAGGAACAAGAGGTGCTAGGACCTGGGAGGGAGGGGGGGAGGAAGGAGGCAGGCGGCTGGGCTGGAGACCAAGGGGAGTCTGTCCCTCCAGCAGGGCGGGCCTGGTCCTCACCCAGGACTGATGGGCCCAAGAAGGTGGAACGTGTGGAGCTGCTGGGTGGGCTTCAGTAGGAAAGGAGGGTGCCGGTGGGCTGTTCAGAAGGGGTTGGAGGGGGGTTGGTCAGAAGAGGAAGCCTCCCCTCTTCCTAAGCAGAAGAAGCTTTAAAATGCCTGAGCAACTCACTGTACTGCAAGAATACAGCTCCGATGAATCAGCCCCAAAGTGGATTCTGTGCCACGACCTCCTCTAGCCCACTTCCTGCTTCCTGGGAAGAAAGCTTCCATCGGTGGTCCCAGCCCTGCCTCCCCTCAGGGCTCCCTCACCCTTTATGCACAGACAAAGGGGTGACGCAGCTCCCACTGGGCTCATCCTGCCTGCTGCACCCCATTGTCAGCCAACTGCCCTACTTTCTGCCTCAGCTGAGACTCCTGCTTCGGCTGAGGCTTTTCTGGGGGACGGGAGGGCCTGCCGAGACCACAGTGACAGCATTTGTGCTTTCCTTGACCCAGTGTGGATTAAAATGCAGATTCGGATCTCATAGTGTGGGTTTTGTTCCCTCTTTTTTTAAAGCTAACAAGCATTTTTATTTTAGACTTTATATGTTTATTTTAGACTTTTAATTTGACAGTGTTTGCACTTTTTCCTAACGGGGGAGAAAAGAGAATTTGACACTACTATGGGGCAAGGACGGCAGGTAGCACCTTTGGTCTTTGGTCGTAACACCTGAAGAGCCAGAAGTGATGCGGTCTTCACTGTCTTCCCCCTCAGCACTGTCTGTTTGTAACCTGAGTAGGGAGGGACCTCTGTGTTAATGTTTATCAGAAACGATACACAGTAAGGATTAAATAGGAGGGGTGTTCTGTTTGGGTTGCTTTTTGAAGCAATAACCCCCTTCCTTACATGCCCCAGCCCCTGGCAGCAGTTACGCTGGCTTTGTCTTTGAGCTTCGCCTACTCTTCCAGGAGTGGGACCAGACAGTATGTATTATCTTTTGTGCCTGGGTCACTTGGCATCGCATGAGGTTGTCAAGGTTCACCCTGAGGCAGAAGCCTCCTGCTCTTGACAGCTGTCTTACATGGATACACCACATATCACCGTCTGTTCACCTGGTTGGCACTTGCCTGCTCTCCTGGTTTATTACTGTGAATAAAGCTGCTGAGAGCTTGCGTAGGTAAGTATCATCTGTTCCTGCTCTCAGAACTTGGGGTTTATGTCCGTGAGTAGGATTTCAGGGTCAGTTTGTTCCCACACCATCATTTTATGTTCAGCTTCGGAGGAGCCACCAAAGTGTTTCACAGAGGCTACAGTATTGACCGTAGACCCATGGGTTTATTTTCAAGCTCTCCATTCTGTCCCATGGGTCTGCATGTCTCTCCTTACACGGGCCCCAGACTTTTGGTTATTGTCGCTTTCGAGTGTATCTGGAGCAGGCTCCAGTGGGGCTTCCAGACAAAGCGGACGGGGTTTAAACAAGGCCACGTCGTCACCTTCTGAAAATGAGACCCGGAGGGAGAACAGTGTAGGTCACAATGGTTTGAGTCACAACCAGTTGTGGTGAGGGCCCCAGACCAGAAGCTAGCAGCACTCATTGTACATCTTGAACTCAGGAAGTATAACATTTCTTATTTTGTGCTTTTTCAAGATTGTTTTGACTGGTTGGGGTCCCTGCAAGCCTAGATGACTTGAAATTACTAGCTTAATTTCTATATGCTTCTAATAATTCCTGTGGAAAATGGTGGAATTTCAGCAGGGGTTATTTTGAATTGGTAGGTTACCCTGGGTAGTATTAACAATACTACCCAGTATTTTAATATAACAAAATACTAACAAAGTATTTATCTAGCATACAATAACAACTTTAATGTGTCGGCCTTCCAATCCAGGAGCGCAGACTGTTCTTACACCTCATAGAGGGTGAGGACTCCTGTTGAAGGTGACCCCAAGGTCAGCAGCTTGAACCCCAGCTGCTCTGGAGGAGCGAGATGAGGCTTTCTGCTCCATGAAGACAGTTCTACTGTCTCCTATAAGGTTACTATGGAGAACAAGTGAGGTTTTTATATAGGTCATCTTAAACAATTTTTTTTTGCATCCTTTTGTACTTGATCTTAGCTGAAGGCCAAGACTCAATCTCTGCATTAAAAAAAAATTTTTTTTTTTTAGGCATCACTGCTCTCTGGTGGTGGGAGTAGGAGGCCCAGCCTTTGCTCCTGTGGAGCTGGAATTGAACCTCCATCCCAGTGGGCCGCAGTCCCGCGCACAACCACTACGCTACCAGGGCTCAGCCCTCTGCATTGTTTTACAGCACTCAGTGTCTATGTCTTTCACCTCCCTGGTTAAACTTATTCTAAGTACTTTTTTTTTTTTGGTGCGCTTAATAATGTTTTCAGGCTGTCCGTTGCTGATGTACAGAAACACAACTAATGTTTGGGTTGACCTTGTACTCTCTGACATTGCTCACCCATTAGTTAGCCCCAGTCGCTTTTCTGTGGGTTGTTGAGATTTTCTATATATAGGATCATGTCATCCGACCATAGAGATAATTTATTCCTTCCTGATATGGGTACATTTTCTTTTCCTTGCCTAATTGTCCTGGCCAGGACTTCCAGTAAAATGATGAATAGCAGTGGGGAGAGGTTGCATCCTTGCCTGTTTTTGATCTTAGGTGGAAGCTTTCAGTCTTTCGCTCTTGAGTTTGATGTTAGCTGTGGGTTTTTTCGTATATGTCATTTATCATGTTGAGGATATTCTTTGCAATTCCTAGTTTGTTAGGTGTTTTTATCAGGCAAGGGCTTTGGGTTTGGTTAAATCCCCTCTCTTCACCAGGTGAGATGATCATATTCTTTTTAATGTGATTTATTACATTAATTTTCTTATGTTGAACCACTCCTGCATTTCTGGGATAATTCCTACTTGGTCATAGCATATAATTCTCTAATATAGTGTTGGATTCTGTTGACCACTATTTTTTTTTTTAGTCATTTTCTTGGGGAGTCTTACAGCTCTTACAACATTCCATACCTCCACCGTATCAAGTATATATGTTGCCATCATCATTTGAGGAGGGTAGGCATCACTGCCCTGGTGGGAGGAGGAAGCCCAGCCTTGCTCCTGGAGAGCTGCTGCTGGATTTTGAACTGCCAACCCCGTGGGCTGCAGTCCTGCACACAACCACTGCGCCATCCGGGCTTAGCCGCCATCATCACTTTTTAAACATTTACTTTCTATTTGAGCCCTTGGTATCAGCTCCTCTCCTCCCTTTCCATCCTTGTGACCCTTTGATAAATGAGAAACTATTTTTGTTTTCATATCTTACACTGACCGCTGCCTCCCTTCACCCGCGTTTCTATTGTTTGTCCCTCTGGGGGAGGGGGGAGTGTTATATGTTGATCACTGCAATCAGTTCCCCCTTCCTCCTCCCATCTTCCCCCTACCCTCCTGGTAATGATACTCCCATTTCTGTTCCTGAGGGGTTTATCTGACCTGGATTCCGTGTGCCCTGAGCTCTTATCTGTGCCTGTCTACATGTTTCTGGCCTATCCCACGATGAAAAGCAGGACTGGGTTCATAATAGTGGGGGGTGAGGAAGCCTCAGGAAACCGGAGGAATATTGTGTGTCTCATTGGTGCTGTACTGTTCCCTGGTAGACTCATTTCCTTGTGACCCTTCATGTGAGTGTATACCCTATTGTCTACAGATGGGTTGGGGTTACTGTTCTGACCCCCTTTGTTCTCAACCATGTTTTTTGTTTCTTTGTTTTGGGTCTCCAGGTGCCTGTTACCTGATCCTGTGACACCTTACAATCACATAGGCTGATGGGCTTCTTCCATGTGGGCCTGTTGTTTCTCTGCTAGATGACTGCTTGTTTACCTTCAAGATCCCAGATGCTGTATCTGTTGATAGCTTGGCACCATCAGCCTTCTTCACCACATTTGCTTATGCACTGATTTTGTCTTCAGCAGTTGTATAGGAAAGTGAGCATCACTGAACACCAGGTTGTTAGAACAAAGTGTTCTTGTGTTGAGGGAGGACTTGAGCAGAGGCCCAAAGTTTGTCCACTTCCTCAGTGTATTTCCATATAAATCTATTATAGGCCAATACCTCTGTTTTTATAAAATAATATATTTATATAAGTGCACACCTATGTTTGTACCACTGTCCATAGCTTTGCTTCCTAGATCTTCCCTCTGTTTCCTTTTCCCTTCCTCCTGTCCCACCATCATGCTTGCCCTTCTTCTGCTTTGGTTTGTTACTATTTTTTTGGTTGAGGAGTTTTACATTTATATTTATAAGAGATACTGGTATGTCGTTTCATTTTCTCGTGATGTTTATGTCTGGCTTTGGTGTTGGGGTAATCTGACCTCTTAGAGTGAATTAGGCAGTGTTCCCTCTTCTTTTTTTTTTTTTTTCCCAGAAGAATTTGAGATGGATTTATGCTACTCTTCACATGTTTGGTGGAATTTCCTACTGAAGCCTTTTGGTCCTGCGCATTTGTAAAAGAAGTTTTGATTGTTGAATTAATCTTTGAACCTCCAACCCAGTGGGCCGCAGTCCCGTGCACAACCACTATACCAGCAGGGCTCAGCCCCGAATTAATCTTTTTATTTATTGTTTTCCCTTGATAATTTCTCAACTTAAAGTAAATGTGTTTTCCCATTTAATCTAGGTTAGTCAAACTTATTGATGTCCAATTGTTTCTTCTGATGCTTTTTATTTCTGTGAGGTCCGTAATACTGTCTACTTCTTCTCTTATTTTGTTATGTGCCTCTTCATTCTTTCTCTTCAGGTTTTTCTAATGGTTGTTCTTTTGTTTATGTTTTCAAAGAATAAACTTGTTCTTTTTAAAATTTTATTTTGTTGTTGAGAATATACACAGCAAAACATGCACCAGGTATAATTCAGTGATGCTGATAATGTCCTCCTTTCTGAGGCATTCCACCTCCATGAACACGCACTCCCTGCGACTCTTCAGACCTCCCGAATGGAGGCCCCTACAGGGGTCCCCATGAGAGCTCCAGTGAGCCGCCGAGTTCTGTCCGCACACGAGCCCCCACCGTCTGTAACCTTGAGGACAGCTCACGAGATGAAGTCAGACAAACACGTGGGAGGATTCCCCTTCTGTGGAGAGCAGGGTGGCCCCACATGCATCCCACTGGGGACACCGAGAGGTGGCGCCCTAGAGGAAGCCGATCAGATGGAGGACGAGGCAGAAGCAGAGACAGAAAACAAAATTTTGGACCTGTTCAAAATCTTGTTCAAAACAAAACAAAAAAAAAAGTGGAAACTATTCTGTCATAGCTACCCAAGGATGAACATTTCCTGTTTTAAGTTCCCCTCAGTTTTTATGTTTTGTGAAGCAAAGTCAAACCTGCTTAATTTTATTTGGTTTTATGACATTGTTTCCAACCCACAGATGAAAAATGTATACGACTTGACTTGTGAGGTAGTGTCATAACACTCACATATCCCTGACGGGCACTTCCTATCCGGCTCCTCTCACTGAATGAGGCGAGCACGGCAAAGGTCCTCCACACACACAGCCATCTAACATGGAGGCACGGCTCACGGTGCCTATAAAATGAGCGAGGCCTTAGAAGGATGCTTGGGTTTGCTGCTACCCTGGACCATCGCACGGTGCCGTGAAGTTGAGCCCTGTGTTCTCAGGGTGAGGGTTATGGAAGGAGGGCGTATTCACCTCGGAAACGCCACACAAAAGGAAAATGCGTTCCAAACTGCCTCCTTCCCTTCCCAGGACCATTCAGATTGTGTGTGAAATAACTACAGAATACGAAATAAAAAGTTAAGCCAAAACCAAACACGAAAGCTTTTTCTTTTTTTTTAAAGGCTGTTAAGTTAAAAAAAAAAAAAGCTGTTAAGTCTAGTTAGTGTATAGTGTTGTTTAAACCCTCATTTCTTTATTCATCTTTATAGATGTTCTGTTTAACTTTTTATTTTGATTTGGGCAAAACAAACTGACTCTATTCAACAGTCCATATGGAGTTTGACTTGTGACTGACCACACTCCTCAGATCTCCTCCCTGTCACAGCTACTCTTGGCCTTTCTTTCATGATCCTTCAGGACCTCCGAGCTCTTTATCTCCACTGCCTTTTTTTTGGGGGGCGGGGGGGCATCACTGCTCTCCGGTGGTGGGAGTAGGAGGCCCAGCCCCACCGCTGGAATTGAACCTCCGTCCCAGTGGGCCGCAGTCCCGCGCACAACCACTACGCCACCGGGGCTCAGCCTCTCCTCTGCCTTTTGATCGCCGTAGGGTGTTAAAAGTATATTGAGGCTGAGCCCTGGTGGCGCAGTGGTTGTGCGCGGGACTGCAGCCCACAGGTTCAAATCCAGCAGCAGCTCTCCAGGAGTAAGGCTGGGCTTCCTACTCCCACCAGGGCAGTTATGCCACAAAACAACAACAACAGCAACAAAAAGAAAGTATATTGAAGTTTCCAACTATGATTGTGTGTTAGTCTGGGTAAACTAGAGAAACATATTCATAGATGTGCATATGGATATAAGGAAAAGCTTTATATATAAGAGGAATAGGACATTAAGAAAGCATCCCAACCCAGTCCAGTACAAAGTTATAAGTCTGATATTAGCTCATATGTCCGATACCAGTCTATAATGTCTCCTTCCGACTCAAAGTCACAGGTCAGTGGTGCAGAGTCCTGGCTATGGCGGGGGGCCTCCCCATGGCTCCTCGCTTCCAGGGCTCAGGGTCCATCAACAGCATCCAGTGGTGGTAGAAGCAACTCAGTGCTGGCAGGGCTCTCCACGCGTGGCCTCTCCAGCTTCAGAGGTCTGGTTCCATCAGGGCAAGGCCCTGTGGCTTCTCCTCCAGCTCCTCGGACGCTGCCATCTTGCCTTGTCCGTAGTTCATTGTCTCTGAGACTAACTCCCAACAACTGGGGAGACAGCTTCTCATCTCCACCAGGAAAATATCGCGAGGCTTCCCAGACAGATCAGGAGAAAGCCATGCCCACACAGAAGCCTCATTGGCTACTCAATGGCTATCTCCAGATTAGCAGGCTAGACTCCACCCCTGCATCTCAATCACGAAACTAACATAAGCACATGACTGCCACAGATTGTGAGCGATCTATTTTCCCCTTTAATTCTGTCAGGGCGTGATATTAAGTGCATGTACTTAATATCCCTAGGGTGCTTGGGAGTTTGTTCCAGGACTTTGATGTCCCATATCCTCTTCTTCCCCCATATCCTCTACCCC
Organism: Nesogale talazaci; assembly: GCA_004026705.1. Classification (NCBI taxonomy): domain Eukaryota; kingdom Metazoa; phylum Chordata; class Mammalia; order Afrosoricida; family Tenrecidae; genus Nesogale; species Nesogale talazaci. The sequence continues at coordinate 56,412 of PVJH01008113.1, read as the reverse complement.
TGTAGAAATCAAAATTCTAGAAAGCTCAAGTTCTATTTACAAAATGGCGTGTGTTTATACCTTCGTATTTTCTCAAAAAGATTTCCCCCCTTCCCCCCATCCTTAGTTGGTGGAGGCCCCAGATGCAGAACAGCTATATATGGAGGTCAAGTGTATACTTGTAAATTGTTTTTTTTTCTCTTGATGAATTGAACCTTTTATCATTATGTAGTGTCCTTCCTTGTCTCTTGTCTCCATCTAGTTCAAGTCTATTTTAAATGATGTTAATACAGCCACTCCAACCAACTCCCTTTGGGTGACTATTTGATGAATACCTTCTCCGTCCTTTGGTTTTCAACTGCTTTGTGTCTTTGTATTACAAATTAGTCTCTTGCAGACAGAATATAGTTTGATGATTTTCTTATCCTTCGGACAATCTTTTAGGAAATTTTATTTATTTACCTCTAAAGTAATTACTGATCAAGTCTGCTAAAACTGTCATTCTTCCCTTTTACTTCATTCTTAGTTCCTCCCAGACTTCTGTATTCTGTTTAGCTGATTCTTTGCTTTGAAACTTAATAATTTCCCTCATACTTTCTTGGTACAAATGTTAATGTTTGGATATTTTCATTGTGATTAGCATGAGAATCAGACGGAGCATTTCAAATTGTAACAATCCGGAATGGACTCAGGCCAGCTGAACTTCAATGTGACCATGTTTCGGGGCCAGTGAGGTGGTTCCTGGTCACAGCCGTCCTCTGTACAGCAGGACAGAGCACTCCCCAGCTCAGCATCAGCCTCACACTTATGTCTGAGTCCGTAGTTGTAGCTGTTGTGCCGCTCTACGTGGTTGAGGGCGTTCTTTCAACTCCACCAAGCAGGGGCTGGTTTCTCCTGACAGCATATCCAAAGTACATGCAATGAAGTCTCACTGTCAGTGTTTCTAAGACAGTCTAAGACAGATGGGTTTGAAACAACTCATAATTTCAAACTCACTATTGTGTTGATTCCAACCCTTGGGGGAAATTAGAGATGCCCCTGTGGGGTTCCGAAACTTAACTTATGAGGGGATAGCCCCCAGAAAACTGTTCTTCCCCCCTTTACTTCAAAGCTGTATATTTAAATTTTTAAACAAATCAACCTCATCACCTTCAAAGTACTCTCCATTACACTTAATACATTTGTCAAAGCTGTGATTCTATTCTTGGAAACATTTTTCCAACATCTGTTTGGATAGCTGACAGCACATCTCTCATTTTTTCGTCACCTCTTGTGTGTCATCAAATCCATGGCCTTTCATGTCCCTCTTCACTTGCAGAAATAAAAAAAATAAGTCACACAAAGTGAGGTGAGGTGAGTCAGGTATGTGGATCAAGAGAGGCATGCAGTTTTTTTTTTTTTTTTTGGGGGGGGGGGGGGGAAGGCATCACTGCCTCTGGTGGTCAGCGCTACCCAGTGCTGCTCCTGAGAGATGCCGCTGGATTTGAACTGCCAAGTCCTCGAGCCGCAGTGCTGCACTCAACCACTGACGCCACTGGGGGTCAGCCCGGCATGCAGTTTTTTGCCCAAAACTGGAACACTGAGATGGCTGCATGAGCAGGTGCATTATCGTGGCAAAAGCAGTTCCCTGGTCTGCCAAAAATCAGACCTTTTTAAGCTTTTTTTTTTTTAAATTAATCATTTTATTGGGGGCTCGTACATCGCTTTTCACAATACATAGTTACATATACTGTGCCAAGCACCTTCGCATGTCTGCTTTTGTTAACATTCTCCAAATAGCCACTTTTCCACTCGGGCCCTTGATAGCAGCTTCTCTTCCTTC
>PVJH01008113.1:0-54511 GCA_004026705.1 Nesogale talazaci | reverse complement strand
CTGTTATACAATCTTTTCAGAACTTCTCAAGAGTAAACTTGATTAAAGGAATCCCAAATGCGCTACAAGTCGACATTTTCATCCACTTGGGAAGTTGAGGGACATTCAGAATGAGCTTTATCAGCAGCGGACATTTCACCTTCTTTGAAGTGAGAAAACCACTTGTACACTTGAGTTTGTTCCCTTGTGTTGTTCTTGTAAGCTGTGTTCAACTTCACGACGGTTTCTGCGGCATTTTTCCCCAGCAGGAAACAAAATCTGACAGCTAAGGTTACAGTTCTGTGGTAAGATCAAAAGGAAGGTTTATGTGACAGCTCGTCTGGGTCATAATTCTCAGTCGTTTGGCAATTATATTTTGGCGTGATCTGACCACTAAATATACTGGTGTGCTGTGGCAGTGATGTAATGATGTGGTCACCCACTGTTTTTATGTATCACTGACTTCTTCTTAGCAACCTGGTGTTCGGAGCCGAGTTGTGTCGTTAAGTGAGGTCAGGATATATTAGATCGTTACCTAACCAACTCATGCTGAAAACTGAATGGAGAATTTCTGCTTAGTGTGCTCATATCAGTACACTATCTGAATTGGTGTTATGTTTCCTACACCATCGTCCCCCACACCAGAGCCATTCGCACTCATCCTCCCTGGGTTTCTCTTTGCATGTCTTAGAAAAAGCAGGCGTTCTTTAGAGTATACCATACTTACTTTTGGGTCCCACTTCACACGCCACCTCCTGGGACTTGCCTTGACCTTAATTAGTTACAGGCCTAGAAGCAAACGTGGGTGGTGCAGATGGGTCCCAGGGGGACGTTTAGCAATGTCTGTCAAGCACATTTAGCAATTGTGCTTCTGGTATAGACTGTACACAGGCCGTTAGGTTAGCACCATTAAATGGGGCGAAAGGAGTGGGAGGTAGCTTAGCAGAAAAGCTGGAGTAATCTCTTCGGAAAGGAGAGTGGGGGTGGTTCTGTTGGCAGGAATAATTCAATAGAATTTAGGGGCTCAGTATCACCACTTTCCAGATTATCTGCCTAGATGTCTCCATTCCAAGTTTTATGATCCCACTTCTGAATCAATCCACTGCTTTAACTTCAGGCACCACTGTAGGTTGGGAGTTCAATAGCATTGTAATTCAGACACGTAGTTTTTTCAGCAGTATCAGCTCTTACAAGAAATATGCCTTTCTCTGGGCACAAATAGTAACTTTTCGGTCTTTCATGAGGAGCCCTGGTGTCGCAGTGGTTATGCATCGGGCTGGTAATCTGCAGTTCAAAGTCACTGGCAGGCTGCTGCTCCTGAAGGAGAAAGACTGGACTCGACGCTCATAAAGAGGCCGTCTGTCCTATAAGGTCACTGTGAGTCATCCTCGACCCAATCGAACGGCAGTGTGTGTGGATTTTGGTTTGGAGATTTTTTTTTTTTTTTTTTTTTTTTTGCTGTGCTTCAGCTGGGACTCTAGAGCGCCCAGGGCACATCAGTTCTTTCTCCACTTGGTCTAGCACAAGTAGGACCAATGAGCCAGCTTCACTTCACTTCTCAGTTTGACAAAGATATTAAAGAATGCCAAACGCACAATCATGCAGAACCCTGTCTCTCATAAATGTTCAGATCCTTGTGGGTTATGCTGTATCATCTCACGACAAGGATTAACTGTGCCCTATTTACTGGTAGACATAGTCATTGGTGCCTTATGACTTGCCGGACTTGTAAATCAAACTTGCTTCCTTAAGATTGGGCTCTTTGGAGCAGACCCCAACCTGGTCCGTACGCCAAGCCTGGAGGGCAGCAAGAAGCAGCAAACTAACAGCGAAGTCTGTGGTGCCGACCCCAGTCCCAGCTACATCGATTCCCTCTTCCAAAGATTGCGCTAAGGAGAACGGCACTGATGATACCGCCCAAGGAAAGGGTAGAGGGGCGTTCTGCCCAGACCACACATAAGCAAACTAAGAGGGAGAGAGAGGGGGCTGCGTCCTGGCCCACAAAGCCCCCAAGATGACACTCCTGCTCTGAGCAGCCAAGGCACAGAGAGGACCATAGGGCCAGCCCCACCACGAGACATGATGCCCCTCACTGACCCACAGCACTGTCGGGGACAGCACTGGAGACACAGTGTGGGAATTGTGCCCAGTCGGATCTCTCCACACCAGGATGAAAGAAAGGGACTGCAACAGAGCAGAAAGGGAAGCAACGCAACAAAGTCCTCGAGGAATCCCAAAAATAGACTTCAGACTTAGAGGGCAGGGCTTGTTCTAATAGCCCAGCATTCTATGATGCTCACCTTCCCAGTAAGATTGCTGAAGATAAAGTGGATGCATAAGCAAATGTGGTGAAGAAAGCTGATGGTGTCTGGCTATCAAATGATATAGTGTCTGGGGTCTTAAAGGCTTGAAGACAAACAAGTGACCATCTAGCTAAAAAGCAAAGTTAACATGGAAGAAGCACACAAGCCTGTGTGATCATGAGGTGTTGATGAAATCAGGTATCAGAAGACCCAAAGAAATCATTGATGTGGACGAGGGGGATTGGAGTGGAGACCCCAAACCCCTCTGTAGACACTTGGACATCCCCTCTCTGAAAGGTCAAAAGGAAGGGACAAGCCAGCCAGCGTGCAGTATAGCACTAGTGAAACATGCAGCATCCCTCTCGTTCTTAATTACTAACACCTCACCCTACCCCCCACCCCCACTACAATGTCATGAGCCCAGTTCTAACTAGTAAATCCAGCTAGATCATAGCATGAACATTGGTATGGTTAAGAGCTCTTAACACATAGAATTCAAGACAGATAAACCCCTCGGGAACAATAATGGGAGTAGCAATACAAGGAGGGTGGGGGGAGAAGAGGAAGAAAGGGGTACTGATTACAGTGATGGCCGTATAACCCACGATGTCTGAGAGGAAAGAACAACAGAAACGGGTGAAGGGAGACAGTGGATGGTCTAAGATATGAAAATAATAATTTATAATTTATCAAAGGTTCGCAAGGGTAGGAGAGTGGGGAAGGGGAGGGGAAAAAAGAGGAGCTCATACCAAAGACTCAGGTAGGAAGGAAATGTTTTGAAAATGATGATGGCATGAGTCGCTGATACCAAGGGCTCAAGTAGGAATCACATGTTTTGAGAATGATGATGGCAACAAATGTACAAATGTGCTTGACACAATGGATGTGTGTATAGATTGTGATTAAGAGTTGTATGAGCCTCCAATAAAATGATTTTAAAAATATGATGATGGCATCATATGTACAAATTGCTTGATATCATTGATATGGATTGTTACTAAGAGCTGTAAGAGCCCCCCCCCCAAAAAAAAATGACTTTTTTGAAAAAGAAAGCTTGTGCTCTTCTAGAACCACTTTAAATACACCAAATGTCTCGGACTGGGTTCTAGAAAGGCAAAAGTAGTGACATGTAGTATGAACATATATAGAGAGAATGGCTGACACAGTTGTGGAAATGGCTCAAATGACCCACTTAGACCTGTGAGGCAGACAGTAAGCTAAAGACTTCTGTTGTCCACATGGTTACAGAGTCTGAGAAATCTAAACTCTCCACACCAGAGACTTTTGTAAGCTTTGCATCTCAAGAACTGGAGTTTGGCCGATGAGAAGAGTGCAGGTCAAGTAAGAGAGCAAGCTCGGACAGAACAATCGTTTACACACTAGTGCTGCTCACAGCAGCAAGGAAACTCTGTGGCCCGAATTAGATCACAGAACAGACGTGATTGTGACATGGTGTCTGCCGAGCCCCGGAGAATCACAACCTAGTGAAGTCGACACACGACATTGACGGCATAGTATTACACCGAGAAAACCTGCCGCAAAGCCCTCTGTAAATAGGGTTGAAGAGCAAGGACATCACTTGGATGTACCTCACGCAACTCCTCGTGGTCTGGTTCAAACGCCTTGTGTGCATTTGGAAATTGATGATCAAAGAGGATTAAAATTCTGAGTACAATGTGGACTACCAGAAAAAAAAACATTTGGGGGGACGTACAGCTAAGATACTCCTTAGACGCAAGGAGGGGAAGACTTCTTCTTGCCTGCTGTGGATGTCATCAGGGAAGATCAGCTGCTAGAAAGGATATCATTCTGGTCAGTGAAAGCAAGTGAAACCATCCCTAAGTTGAACTGAAACAATGGCCCCAAGTGTACCATCCACCGTGAACATGGCAAAGCACTGGGCAGTGGGCCGAGTCCTTGGCAACTCACAAAAACAGCAAAAGGAACACACGGGGCACCATTCAGGAGAGCAACCTACTCTTTATGGAAGTTCCAGCAGGAAGACAGAAAGGACAAAAAACAACCACTGAGGAAATAATGGTTGGACTCCTACATCTGACAAAGCACGTGAATCCAGGCACAGTGAAGCTCAGGGAACGTCAAGTAGAATCAACTCACCAGTATAGTTAGACTTTTCAAAACTGAAGGTAAAGAGTGGTCTTCACATGAGCAGGAGAGAAGCAAAGCCACACACACATACCAGGGATCCTTGTGAAGATGAAGAAACCATGAAGGTGACGGTGGGAAAATGTACCTGAAGGGTCGAAAGAATAGACACTGTCAACCAAGAATTCTGTACAACACAGTCTCATTCGTGCAAATGTTGAAGACCTACCACGGAGTGATTCTGACTCCGCGACCCTGTAAGACAGGGTAGAAGTGCCTCTGTGAGTTTCCATGACGATTTATGGGAATAGAAAGCCTTGTCTCTCTCCAGAGGAACTGGCTGGTGGTTTCATCTGCTGACTTGTGAACAGCCAACGAGTAACCACCACGCCACCAGGGATCCTTGTCGGACCCACAAGAAGTGCTACGAGGACTTAGTTCTCCAGGTGGAAATGAGAGCGAGAAGCTCGAAGCTGTGTGCAGAGATAACCAGCTCCAGTCACAGTAATTTTATGAGTAAGTCCAGTTTCAGTGGGTGTGATTCTGTTGCCACATCCTGTATGACGTAAAGGGCATAAGTAAAGATGGGGTGTGGAGATGATAAGAACAGATTTTATGTGCTACCGAAGTTACTGCTAACTTGCTAGGTTGGCAGTTTAAACCCATCAGCTGCTCCTTGCGAGAAAGAGGAAGCTTTCTACTTCTACAACCTAACTCTACAACCTAACCTCCCCCCCCCCCCAATTAAAACTGGAAAACCCCACTGGGCAACCCCCTCTGAGTTAGTGCACCCAGCAGCGTCACCTGGGAAGATTCTCTTTGGTCACAGTGAATTTTTTTGTTAAAGCCATTTCACTCAAACCTTGTTTTTTTGTGATGACTGATTTAAGAGAACAGCATGCAGCTGTGAAATTTTGTTTCCTGCTTGGGGGAAAATTCCACAGAAACTGTTGTGATGTTGAACACTGCTTAAAAGAATAGCATTATGGGAAAAACTCAAGTGTACGAATGGCTTTCCATTTCAAAAAAAGGAAATGTCTACTGATGACAAGCCTCGTTCTGGACGTCTCTCAACTTCCAGAACAGATGGAAATGGCGACTTGTGCATTTGAAGTTCCTTTCACCAGGTCAGACTGTTAACCAAGCTTACTCTATAAAGGTTCTGAGAAGATTGTGTAACAGCGTGTGACAAAACAAGGCCTGGATTTTGGAAGATTGGAGGTTGCTTTTGCCATCACGACAATGCACCTGCTCATGCAGCCATCTCAATGCGCCCCAGTTTTTGGCAAGAAACAGCATGTCTCTTATGCTCCACACACCTTACCTGACATCATTCCATGCGACTTCTTTATTTCTGTGATTGCAGAGGGACATGAAAGGACAATGATTTGATGTCGCAGAAGAGGTGGAAAAAACAGATGAGTTTGGAAAATGTTTCCAAGAATGGAATTGCATATTTGAAAAGTGTATTAAGTGTAATGGAGAGTACTTAGAAGGTGATAAGGTTGATTTGTTTCTTAAAAAATGCTTAGCTTTGGAAAAAAAAATCTGTGGTTTGTTTTTTTTTTGAGGTACCCCTTCATATGAAGCTAATGCCACTCTGACCGTGCACGTCGGTGCAGTAAGCTGCCAGGTGCACGTCGTTAAATGTCCAATATAGTCGGAAAGCAGATTTTTCACTATTGTCAAGAATGCCAGCTAATGAGAGAGCCGATGTGTGTTGAGAAGGGACAGTTTATTTGGTCAGTGACCCTCTTAGGTGAACTGAGAGATGCCTTCCATAAAATAACCACTTTGGCAAACTGCAGGAGCAAGGACCCCCACACTTACGGAGGCATGAATGTTAGAGTGGGATGACCGTGTTGAACCCACCCCCCCCCCAGGAGAACCCAGAGGACCACACACCTTTTCCCACCCCTGAGAGCACACTGTGCAGAGAGCCTCCTTGAGACTGCGGTAATAGCTCTTCCATGTAGGTCCGACAGGACCGTGGAACTGCCTCCAGTGAGTTCAGGCACCTAGCTGCAGGGCAGGTGTTGGACTCCGGGTGGCAGAGGCCGTGTGGCAGTACTTAATGACCCCAAGGTGAGCATGGCTGCCACAGCAGACAGCAGAAACAAAGCAGGAATCAGAAGAGTGGCTCACTTCCACTTAGAACCGCGGCCAAATTAGCCCTGGTGCCCCTAGCCGTGAAATACATGACAGACTTACTAAAGATTTGCTCGATCAATGTCAACTGAAGAAGTTTCGGTCAAGTGAACAGCAATGCTCTTGAATCCGCAGAACAAGGAGTCTTTCACTGACCCCCTCCAACTTCTAGAATGAGGGGAGGGGAGTCCTTTCCCCAAGTTTCTGCTGTTGATTTCTCTCCCAGCTTTCCCTAAAAGGATCGTGACCTTCTACCAAAGTCACTGTTCACTCAGGAAAAGGAAGTGGGTGGGGACAAATGGAGGTCATATTATTAAGGGAGACTTGGCTCAGGCCCTTCTCCCAGCGGGTTCAGTGGGTCTCAGGCCCACCTTTTAGTGATAGCCCCGGTCCCCGCATGCACAAACGTGACAGATCTATGCACCAAGTAGAATGTTCTTAACCTCTGGGTCGCGACCCCTTTGGGGGTTGAAAGAATCTTTCACACGGGTCACCTCAGACCATTGAAAAACACGTATTTCTGATGGTTGGGGTTCACCCCAACACGAGGAACTGTATTAAAGGGTCCAGGCATTAGATAGGCTGAGAGCCACTGAACTAGAAGCTTCTCCTCTCTTCTTTGGATCTCTGTGGAGAGAGGGTTATTGTGGTAAGAAAAGTCAGGTGGAAATCTTTAGAACTGCCCCTCCCTAAGAAAACAGTAAAGCCAAAGCAACACCTCATTCCTGGCGGGATTGAGGAAGTTACGCCTCTTGTCAAGGCCTTGCAGGAAGGATGCGGGTCTGGTGCTGAGGATGACTCCCTCCGCGTCCCTGTTGAACCCCGGCAGGCCTCTGTTGGTGAGTCATAGTGCAGGCCCTCAGGCTTTGGGGTGCAAAGCCCACCACCCTCTGCAGAGAGTGACGTTCCAGTCGTGACTGTGGGGGTGGGCATGTCTGTGAAAGTGTCTCGGGCGGTATTTCCCCCATTCCTGCAGCCGGGCTCTCACCTGCCGTCAGGAACGTCGTCACTTCTTCCGTCTGCACCAGCAGGTCTGGCTTTCATGCTAATTCCTGAAGATGACTGGCTGCGGATGGATTCTTCGGCGTACACTGCCTCCCCTTCATCCTTTGATGCTTCCTGTGTCATCCAGTACTGCACACCAAGGCTTGCGCTTTCTCTTCAGTTCTTTGCGCTGATCATACTTGGTTTTCTAACTCTGGGTCTCTGTACATTTACTGTCCTACCTCCCCTGTCTCCTTCGCCACCCTTTGACGTCTTCTGTTCCACTCATTACTTCATGGTTTCTTTGTTCACTTTGCTACTCTGCCTTTCACGAGCAATGCTGAGAGGCTTTTGTGACAGTTCTTTTGGGCGTGAAGAAAGTGGCCACAACTCTTCTGGCCACTTCTGGTCAGTGTGTCGAATCTGTCCTTTAAAGGGATTATTTAACCCCCTTCTCAATTCAGGCAGGATGTATTCAGGGGCATACTTAGACTCTTGTAGGCTTGCTTTGATGCTGCATTTGAACCTGCAGTGACAACCCTCTTTCTGAACACTTGGCCTTGCACTTGTGGTTTCTCACATTGAGTTTCTCCATCGTCTCTTTCTGCAGAGGTGGGCTGAACCCCACGTCGTCCACCGGACGTGGTCTGTGTGTACAGGCAGTCAGGTATTGGAAAACAGTGTTCCTGATGAAACCCCACTGGCCCTGTAGAATACCATCACGTCCTCTCTGACATCGGGTGCCTGTCACCAAGTCGGTATTTTCCAAGTGCTGTTTTGTCTCATTTGCTTCCAAATGCTGCACTTCGGTCACCAGTTAGTATCTTAGTGTGTTTGCTCTGTGCGTGATCCCCTGTTCCCAGCCTCAGGATGTCTGTGTTTGCCGACTGTGCTCCAGTCCTCTGCCCACGTCCCCACGCTTGCACGGGATGGAGGGGCCAGCTTGGGGTGAACCATAGCATTCCCCAGGTCCTGTGTCTTGTTCTGGGCCTGCTTGTGGCACGCCAGTCATGCCCAGGTATCTGTGAACCCCCGACCATCCCAAAGAAACACGCTCTCTGGCCTTCGGCTGTCCTCTGTGTATCTGAATGGCCCGCGGGCTCCCAGACCCGCCGAGTGCCTTCCACCATGCAGGCTGGGCAGTGGTGCTCTCGGAGCACCCCTCAGGTGGCCGCTCCCCAGGTTTGAACAGATGCACGTCTGTGCTCTGCGTGGAGATGGATGTGCACCTGTGGCTTCCAGGAGCGGGAGGGGCAGGACACCCCACTGGCATCCGCAAGCCACAGTTGTCCTATTCTGACAGCCATGAACTCTCCCCCTCACCCCCCCCCCCGAAAGGTTCACCAGAGTTCCACAGAGGTTCATGACACCCACTTCTGCTTATTTGATGTTTCTGTTGGGGGGGGGGGGCTAGTTTAGAGCTGCTCTTTCTGTCCTCTTGGTCTTCAGCCAGACTGGCTCCATGGGGACAGGCCTGCGCCCTACTTAGAACTGAGTTGTTCCAGTCGCCACACCTCGTCCTGGCTGCAGCGCAGGGCGGCAGCGTGCACGAGCGTGCACTGCTGGCCGGGAGGAGAGCTGACACCAGGGAAGGGCAGGGAAGCCACGTCCAGGAAACCAGAGCATTTAGAGAGCCTGCCTTGGGTCGTGGCGGCAGGCAGGCTTCCCCGCCTCTCTCCCCCCACCCCAAGTCTACACAGCCTGTGAGCATTGCCCAGTCCCCGGTGTGGACACAGTGGTCCTGAGGCACAGAACATGTTGGAGAGAACCCGTCCTGGAGCCTCTCAGGTTTCTCTCAAGTACCCTCTCCACCCACAGCTCCCAGAGGAATCAGGTGTGGGTGATGCTGTTACCTAGGAAACTCGCTGACTTCGGTCCTGCTAGCATGGGGGCACCTGCGCCCCACAGACTCCATGCCCAGACCTTCCTGTGGCAGGCAGAGCCTTAGCCGCCGGGCTGGTGCTGCTCTCAGTGTGGGAGCTGGCGGTGGGGGCTACCTGCAGTGCGAGAGACTCTAGAGGCCTTAGTGTGGACCTGGGAAGGGAGGGGTGGCTGGGCGCAGGGTGGACATAGTGAATGCAGGAAGGGGCACTGAGACCTCTAGGGAAGGAGAAACATGCCTACCGACGTACCCGGCTTAGGGCAGAGCCGGGCCTCGCACTCAGGACTGCTGTAGCCCGTGTGCTGTGCCCTGTGTACCCCCACCCCACCCCCATCCTTGTCAGACCCGGGCCTGGTGAGCAGGGTGGCCCCAATGGGGGTGTCCTGGGGTGTCACCTGTCTGCTTTCTCTACTGTCACGCAGGCATGCAGGACCCTGGAGCTTTTGCTCCCTTGTACTTAGAGGGTCTCAGGCTCCCTTGGGTGTTACCTGACAGAGGACAAAGCAGGAAGGGGAAGGGACCAGTGACGGGTGGGAGGGGGGCCTCTCTCACACTTGTGCCTGTGGACCTCCGTAAGCCTGCAGACACCTCACTGGTAGCTTGCCCTTGGCCGGCCACCAGCAGAGTGCACAGGAAGGGGGCTGGCGGGCTGTGAAGGGGACGGGAAACAGGGCAGGGGAAGAGGAACGGGCCTAGCCACAGGGCCGGCCAGCAGGGAGGCATCTTGGGAAGAAGCAAGTTCTGGGAGGAGCCGTGGAGAGCTGCCCGGGGCTGCCCAGGGTGTGGGTTGACCAGGCAAGGCCCAGGGGTAGAAAGAGCCAGAAGGCTGATGTGGCTGGGCCTAGGCCAGCGAGGCCTTTAGAGGGCATCACAGCCTCCTGGAGCCTTCCAGCCTTACCCCTCAGGGGCCCCACCCCCGGCGGAGCCCGAGCTGCCTGGTGCCCCAGGAGTAGGCTGCTGAGGCCAGAGCTAGGGCACAAGGCTAGGGTCTGCAGGGCGTCCGTGCCAACTGGGTGGGATGTGCGGTGCTGCCAACGCCCGGCCTTGCCCTCTCCCTCTCTGCAGGTGATTATTTTGGGATCCTCAAGGAAGCCCGAGTGACCACGTTCCCGTTCAGTGTCCTGGACAACCCCATGTACTGGGGCAGCACTGCCAACTACCTAGGCTGGGCCGTCATGTGAGTACTGACCGATGGGCGGCAGGAAGTGGGTCCCCAGTTAATGTGCTCGCCAGGGCCGGGGCTGTCCCTGGCTTCAGAAGACCTCACCTAAACAGCTTGGACATTTGGATTCCATTCTTTTGATTTTTTTTTTTTTAAACCATCTGAAAAAGACAGGAGCCACTGCTGTCCCTCTGTGGACCCCGAGCTAGAGCCTCTGAGGGGCCCCCTGGACGGGGCCTGTGGTCACGCCCGTGTCATCCAGAAGACACTGCAGGGTCTCCTCGCCCGGGCAGCAGGCCTCTTGGTGTGGCGCCTAGTCAGTGACTGTACCTGAGGTCAGCCCTGAGGTCAAGACGGACAGCCTAGGCCAGGGGAGAGCTGCCAACAGGGGTCAGCTGCCAAGGGTAGGCCCCGTCCACTGCCCCCTGCACATGCGCCCGAGGGGAAATGTCCGCCTTTCAGGTACTATCCACCGAGAGTTAACCTGTGCGCCTCCACTTCAGAGACTGGGCTCCCTCCACAGAGGCAGGCGTTTGTTTGTTTTTTAAATCATTTTATTGGGGGCTCATAAACTCATAATCCACACACACACCCATTGTATGCAAAGCACATTTGTACATTTGTTGCCCTCATCATCATTCCATTGTCACTGGGCGTCTGGAGACCCGGTCCCTGGATGCTGGGGTGTGCTCGGGAGCAGGAGGGAGGCGGGCGTGGGGGCGTGGCCTGTCAGTCAGGGAGCCAAGGGTTCCTGCCTGGGCTTGGGCCCTGGGCTCCAGAGGCCCCACCCCTGGGAGCAGGCTTGCCTGCCAGGGACCAGGACGAAGAGCCAGCCCAGGACCCACCGTCCTGCCTCTGCCCATCTGCTGCCACAGCCAGGCCCTCTCCATGTCCACCCCACGCCCACCGCGCCGTCCCCACTTCTCTGACCTGCGGTGCCATGCGGGCAGTGCCCCTGTGTACCCTTTCTACAGAGTGTGCTTTTGCTTGTCAGGGCGGTGGGTGAGTGAGGGCAGCCCTGGCTGCGGCCCTCGGGAGTGGCACCTGCAGGGTCTGCTGAAGCCTGGCAGCCAGAGCTGGGCCTGGAGCCTCCTCTAAGAGCACATGGGCCTGTGGGATTGGTCCCAGCAGGAGCCCCAGCCTGCGGGGGGAGGGGAGGAGGGGCGTGGGAGGCGGAGACAGCACCCAGATTGAGGGTCCTGGGCGCCGAGTCCTCAGTCCTACTCTCTCCAGGCCACTATGTGCCCAGCCGGGCACAGGCGACGCCCCTCCCGCCAGGCACAGCCTAAGGACCAGCAGCAGGCCAAGCCTCATGGCACCCAAGGTTCCGGGCGAGGCCTGCGCTCCGCATATGGGCCCTCCGTCCTCACCCACGGTGTTTTTATGAGGACAAGCAAGGGCCTGATTCGAGGAGCCTCCTCCTCTCAGGAGTCTCTGAGCGGCTATTGGTAGCTTGGGCGGGGGGGAGGGGGGCGTGTTCAGGGTGTGCCCAGTGGCCCCTGTGCCCTCTTCCCCACTGGTCTGTGTTCAGTGACCCTCAGACCTCCAGCGGAACACTGCTGCCCAGCCCTAGCCAGCCACCTGCGCCTGCCATACTGCAGGGCTCGGGATGCCTGAAGACCCCCCAAGGACACCCTGTCCCCTAGCTAGTGCACTTGGTCCCTGGAGCCCTGTGCCCTGTGCCTAGGCAGGTGGCCCTGTCAGATGCTGCCCCTTGGATAGCCAGCAGCCCTCACCACCAGGAGGACAGGGCACAGTCCTTGGGCCCAAGTTAGAAACCAGACCATTCCAAACACTCCCCAAACATGGCGCCCCTCATGGGGCCTGGCTGGGGCATTGGGAGCAGTAGGACCACCCCCTCCCCAGCCCCACCCCTGACTGCTGGAGCAAAGGGAACAGTGGGACCCACCCCCACCCCCACCCCCAGTCCTACCCTGATTGCTGGCCTCTTACCCACAGGCATGCCAGCCCCGCCGGCCTCCTGCTGTCCGCCGTCGTGGCCCTGGTCTACGTGATTGCCGTCTTCTACGAGGAGTGAGTCCATGGGCAGGGGCGGGTGGGCCATCGCCACCGTGTTGGGTGGCTTGGGCCACATGAGGGCACTGAGAGAGCGGAGCAGCAGCCCTTAGAGTGGGCCCAGCCGGGGCCTGCAGCCTCGGGCATGGTTCTGTTTCCCTCATCCCCCACAAAGGCGTGCAATCAGGGGCCGTGATGCTGCCCACAGTCCCCGGGTGTCAAGCTGACCTGAACACTGCAGCCCTTGCTCACCCACTTCTGTCACCTCCTGGACCCCTGGGGACCCCGCCTGGCTCTGGCGATCTGGCACAGGAAGGGGATCCCAGTCCCAACTGCTCCCCACTCCTCCCGTGTGGCCCGACTAATAGCCCCTCTGCCTCCCCGCAGGCCCTTCACAGCCGAGATCTACCGGCAGAAAGCCGCCACGTCCCACAAGCAGAGTTGACCGGCCAGCTGGTGGGCCTGGGAGGGAGGCAGTGGTGCTGGGGCCGAGTCCTCTGCCCGCCCTGCCCAGCCCGCCCCGAGGGCCGCAGCCTCCCCTGCTCAGGCTCACACTCAGGGCGTCTCCAGTGGCGGCTGTCGAGGGGGCTGGCTGTTAAGCTTCCTCTGAGCTGCCACTGCCCCTGTTCCTGCACCCAGACCCCTCAATAAAGGCCTCTGACTCAGCCTGGCCTCCAGCCTCTGTTCTCCCTGGCCGTCTTGTGAGGAGGGGTGGGGGAGACACAGCCATGACTGTAGAGGAGCCCTCGCCCGCCTGCTTTGGGGTCCCAGTCCCAGCAGAGCCACCATGTGGGGGGCAGGGGGGAGCATGCCATCCCACCGCAGGGGGCCCTCGGCTCCCCTAGGGGCCAGGATCTCCCTGCCCTGCCCTGCCCTCATGGGGCTGGCAGAGAGCAGGAGGGTGGTGGTGTGAGTGAGTAGTGTGAATAGAGAGGAGGGTCCCCAGGACCTGGGGAGAAAACACCCCCCACCCCAGGAGTCGGGGAGGTAGAGAAACCCTATTCTTATGCGGCCGTTCAGAGGTGACTCAGCACAGCACCAACAAAGCCCTGCCCAGGGCCTCCCCGCCCTCCTGCAGCTCCTGGGGACCCAGGTGCTCTCAGCTGGGACGAGCAGGGCTCCTGACTTTATCTCTGGGCCCACTCTTTCAGGGTCCCGTAGACCCCAGCCTCAGCCAACACCCTGTCAGGAGTCTTGTGGCCTGCAGGCCCAGGGGCAGGGCCCAGGGCTCTCTGGCCTGTCCTGGCCACCAGTCCTGATTGGCCCAGTTCCAGGGAGCTGCAGGCCGAGGCCCGGCTTCTGCCAGCCGCCTGAGTACTTGGGGCACCCCCTGGGGCTCCAGAGCGGACCCCACTGTGCACACAGCCCTCCCGCCAAGCCACCCCCCGACCCGGTGGTTCCAGGTCCCCTGCAGCCCGGGCAGGGGTCTCAGCGGGATGCGCGCCCACTCTCCTCTGCTCCCCAGCAAGTGTGCCCCACGGGGCCCAGGGGGATCTCCAGATTGCCCCTCCCTCAGCCTGTCCTTGGCTTTTTCAAAACCACTTTATTGGGAGTTAATACAGAGATCATACGATTCATAGCTCAGTCACATCAAGCAGTATTGTACAATTGCTGCCACCATCAATTTCAAAACTTTTCTTTTTTAAATTGTAGAACCCTTTCTTTTTTCACGGCTAAGTCACCGCAAGTGAGCCGTGTGATCCAGTCGTTCCGTGCCCCCTCCGCGTGCGCTGTCGGCTGTCTTCAGACTCCTCGTGCTCAGTGCGGGGTGTTCGCTCCAGTGAGGGGGCCGGGGGGCCCCGGGGAGGTGCCAGCCAGGGTTGGTGCCTTCCCTGGCCTGGCTACAGCCTCCACCACCTCCCCTCGGCCACCCACGGTGGACTGTCGGGCCTCCCGGGGTGCTCGGTGCCCTCAGTCCGGTGGGGGTGCCGGGGGTGCGCTCCACTGCCCAGCTGAGAACCGCTTCCTCCGCTGCAGCCAGGGCTGGCAGTGCCTCTGGGCTCTCGGTCGCTCGGCACGCCCTGGCCGCCCTTGGCCGCTTCTGTCTCTGTGATTTCTTCATCGCACAGGTCATGTCAGCAGGTTAAACAACACGTGAGCTTCCGGCCTGACGTGTGTCTCTCGGTGTGCGCGCGAGGCCTGTCCACGCAGCACGTCAGCGCTGCTTCCCTCGCAGCTGCCAACGCCAGGCCTGGGGCCCAGGCCCGCCCGCTTCCCTGCAGAGCTGGGGCTGTGTCCGCCCCTACCCGCACCCCACCTCCTTTGAATGCCTCTCAGCAGAAGGTCCCGCAGAGTGGAACCAAGAGGGGGACACGGTTCACCGTCCTCAGACACCAGGCTGGCTGGACCCGAGACCGGCCCTTGGACCCGCTGGGGGCACAGGTGGGCCCGTGACACGGAGGCACGAGGTTCTGGGAGGAAAGGAGCCTGGTGGTGCGCGGCAGAGGGGTGCAGCAGACAGCTGAAGCTCGGTGTATCGACGGGGACTGTGACACGGACGGACGGACGGCCTAGGACAACGTGACGTCAGGAGCGGTCTATGCCTGGGCCACCCGAGGCCCAGGCGGCTCGCAGCTTCCTCCTGGAGGAGCCCGGGGCACGGGTGCTGGTTCCGACTGCACCTGGGGGGACTTGTCGGCTTGTTCCGGGGCAGCCCTTCCTTACCCTGTCCCCTCAGAGGCGACAGTGCCTGGCAGCCCCTCTGGTTCATGCCGGCCGTGGCCGGACAGTCATTCCCAGCCCCACTGGCAGTGTGGACGGTGCGACAGGAGGACAGACGACACACAGGTGCCCCGTTCCCAAACGTCCTGTGGGGGGCCTGCCGACGAGCGTCTGGGCAGACAGGAGTTCACCCGCCGGGACTGCCGGCCGGCCCTCGGGCCTGATGACTGCAGCCGCCGCCCGCCCGAGCCCCGTGAGATGGTCACACGCTCGGCCTCGGGGGGCATGGTCGTCATCTCTGCCTCCTGATCTGAGTCACCAAACGATCTCCGCCTCGTCGAGTGAGCGAGCGAGCAAGGCGGGCTGGCAGGGCCCAGGCGATGCTCCGTGCCCCTGCACGCACTCGGTGCCGCCTCCTGACAGCAGGGGATGGCAGGCCACATGGGGCCGAGAGCCTGGGCAGAGTGCCTTTGAGCCCGGGCATGTGCCCAGGGCATGGTTTTTTTACCTCCAAGCCCATGACCCATGACCCCTGCCCCTCACATGGCAAGGAGGGCTTGGAAGAGATGGGATGCAGTCAAGGAGGGCTTCGCGGAGGGGCAGGTTGATAAGCTGTGGTCGCAGGCTTCTGCAGGCTGGACCGTGCGGCCTGCCCTGCCCTGCCCTGGTCCCCAGCCCTGCTGTTGAAAGCAGGGCCAGAGGCTCGGGCGCCCCGGTCGGAGGGCGCCCCGCCTCAGCACGCTGCTGGAGCTCTGCCTTCTCGAGGTGAAAGGTCATCCCAGGGGCCTGCAGGGCATGCAGTCTGATGATCAGTATCCCGAGCACCACCCACCGCACAGTGCAGGCCTGGGGACGTCACTGTCAACGTCGCCTCGCACCACAGCCCCTCTCCTCCTGACGCCAGGCCAGCCAGCTCCTTCCAGGACCAAACCCGCGCCCATGGGGCCCACGCTGGCCCACAGTGACCCGCAGGGCAGGACAGGGTAGGGCTGCCCCGGGGGTTTCCAAGACTGCAGCTGTTTTTTTTATCAGTTCACTTATATGTCATAAAATTCAGTCCTTCAGGCCTTTCAAGGAGAATTGTACAGTCATGACCACATCAGCTTTAGAACATTCCTGCCCCGACTCATGGTTCACTCGAGCCTTACAATTTAACCTTTAAAATGAGCTGTACAACCACAGTCAGTTCCAGGGCCCCTCCAGCCCCCTCCCCTGCACCCGCGTCAACTCACGTGTCAGTTGTTATCACTACACCTCTGTTCCTCCTGTGCACCACCAACTGGGAAACCCGTAAAATAAGAATGATATAAAGACAAAATTACAAATAATGAGTAAGAAACAGGAAAAGAATTTCTGTCCTGGAACAAGTAAGAGACCCTTGGCACCCATAACAAATTCCGGTCGGGTCTACAGGGAGGTCAACTGGCCGATGATCAGGTTCAATCGCGCGTAATCAAGATGAGAAGGGGCCAGATCTCTAGGGGAGCAGAAAGCCCGTCTTCTGAGGAGCATCTGGTGCTTTCGAACTACTGACCTCTCAGCAGCCCAACTGATAGCCACCGTCCACCAGGACTCTCAGCCGCTGCATTAGGGGTTAGTTAATGGAATGCTTGACCAGAGATAGCAGGCTCCTTTTTTAAGTGGATGATTTTGACAGAATAAAGGTGCCCCACCCCTGATTTAGAGGTCTGGGCCCTCTGACCCAGGGGTGCCGCGATGGCTCCCAGGCAGAGCTGAGGGCCTTGGGCAGACCAGTAAGGGTGTGCTGTTCCCGGGGCAGGGTGCAGAGCTGTCCCGGGCCGAGAGTGAGAAACGGACAATTGAGATCTCAGTTTAATGGTGGGCTTCAGACAGAAGGTGGTCACTTAGCCCCTCTTCCTACAGAGGGAGGCTTAGGAGGAATGAGTCACTTCTGGACTGGGGACCCCCTATGTGGCCACTCTGACACCCTGTCACACTGGTCGCTGGGACTGCACGGTCTGGGCAGGGAGACCACATGCACTCACCTCGCCTCCAGCCTGGTTGGCTCTCCAGAACCTTCTAGACTGCCCTGTGTCCAGGCCAGGGTGTGTGACCCACACGCCCTCCTTGGAGGCCAGCTGTCCCTCCTCCTACACACACACACACACACACACACACACACACACACACACCATAGATCTGTCAGGTGTGAGAAGAGTTCCCACGTGGCCCCGTGGGTAGCTGGTCCTCACCTGGCTCGCTGGGACACAGGCGATGGACGAGGTGCACCGCCCGCAGCCTATGACCTGGGCAGCAGTGTGCCCATGACGCCGGGGTGGGCGGGAAGCACAAGGTCTCCTGCAGGGAGGCCAGGCCCAGGCTCCTCCTCGCACAGGTGGGGCCCGACGGGCAGAGTCGAGTCCAGCTCTGCGGGCTCTGAGCCGAGGATCGCTTGGTGCTGAGAGGCAGAGGCAGCCCGGCCTCCCTGAGGTCTCTGCCTCAGGAAGTGGGGCAGGGCCTGTGACAGTCACCCCGGCAGCCCTCAGAGAACGACCATCGTCAGGCGGTGAGGGACAGGGGCTTCGGCCGCTCCCTCTGCGCTGCGCTCCCAGAGGGCGTCCGCTCACCAAGACACCAGACACAGCTGAGAGCCCAAGGCGGGTGCAGGCAGGGTCCCTGCGGGTAGCGTTCCTGTTCCCTCTCACTGCCATCCAGTCAACGTGGACGCATGGTGACCCCGTGCCTTCCCCAGACTGTCGCCGCTGACGAGAGTAAA
Source organism: Nesogale talazaci (assembly GCA_004026705.1). Classification (NCBI taxonomy): domain Eukaryota; kingdom Metazoa; phylum Chordata; class Mammalia; order Afrosoricida; family Tenrecidae; genus Nesogale; species Nesogale talazaci. The sequence goes on along the minus strand of PVJH01008113.1, from coordinate 36,533 downwards.
AGCCCAGGCTTTCGTCTGCGGAGTGACTGGTGCTTTTGAACTGCCGACCACCCGAATCGTCGCCCAACACGTAACCGCGGCACCAGCAGGGCCCCTGCGTGCCTGCAGCCTGCTCCTTAACCAAGCAAAGCGACCCACGGTGACCTCGTGCACGACAGGACAAAACGCTGTCCCACTCCACTCCCATTTCTGTGATCGGTGTCTGGGCCACACCACTGTGAGCCGCGAGGTTTCTGGAACCCCGTATGCCACCTGGGCCCCTTCTGTATGGACAGACCTAAAGGCCGGATGGAGAGGTGGGGGCTAAGCGCTCGAGCGCCACTCCCTACCCTCTCCAGCCTACAGTCTGGGGCCTCACAACATGGCTTCCTTGGGAACATTCGTCTTGGGAGAGAGACCCAGCCTTCAGGGGGCAGGTGGCTGCTGTTCTAAGACCCCTTCAAGGTTGGGAGGCAAAGCTGGCTGGGGTCCAGACCTTACCAGTTGGGGGGCACAGGGCAGTTGGCCCCAGCTTCGACACTTGACCTGGGAGTTCAGGCAGGGCCTGTCACTGGGCCTCCAGGTGACCCCTCCATTCTGGGCCTCGCGGGCCACAGTCAAAGCTGCTAATCTCAGAGGGCAGGACCCACGGCGAGGACGGCCGTGTCCAGGTGTACTCCCAGCCCACAGAAGGAGCTCCCGACGGCGTGACATCAGAGCTTGGTTACCGCACAGGGCCTCTGCCGGTCTCAGGCAGTGTAAGCCTTACCCTGCTGTGTCCTTGGCTGCCCCCCCTCCCCCCGCAGCACAAGCCCTCCACCACCAGCCATCGCAGCCCTGGGCCCAGTGCCCTGCTCTAGGCCAGACTAGTCACAGCTGCGGCCTCCTGAGCCTGGACCAGCTGCAGACAGCTGTCAGATCATTCCCACACTAATCACTCCAGGGTCAAAGCGCCCTGACCCGAGAGTGTGTGTGTGTGTGTGTGTGTGTGTGTTTGTTGTAAGGGGGTGGGTGGGGAGGGGAGGGGAGGGGGCTTTTAGCCTCCTGTGTCCCTCCCAAACCAGACACAGTAAAAGCAAGATCCTGTCACTGGGGAGGGTAATGGCTTTTTCATGAGTGCCAGGTGGAGAGCATGTTTCCAGACGGCCTATTTCTGGGCTTTTCAGCAGAATCAACCCACTCCTGGTTACTGATCAACTAGCTGCCACCTGTCTGCCCGGCTCGGACCTCATGACTGGTCCAGGCACTGTCGTTGGGAGCCAGGGCTCTGGCAGAGCAATGCCTGGTCATCGGCTTGGGTAAAGGTTCCAGTCAAGCAGCCCTGGGGCACTTCTCCTCCATGGCATGGGCTGCTGCTCCACTCTGATCCCCCAGAGCACCTTCTGGCATCACTGTTCTTACCAGGCCGTCCTATCAAATGCTTAAGCATCATCTGTGGTCACTGAACCAGAGCCCCCGTCTTCCTCGGGAGAGGGAACTGAAGCCCAGAGGACACCCAAAGCCAGGGTCACTACCATCAAGTGGATTCACAGTGGCCCCATAGGACAGGGTGGAATTGTCCAGGGTAAACCAACAGTTTAGGGGAGTGGGGAGCCCTGTCCTTCTCTCACATAGAAAGCAGCGGGTGGGGCCGAGCCCCGGTGGCGCAGTGGTTGAGTGTGGGACTGTGGCCCATTGACTTGGCAGTTCAAATCCAGCAGCAGCTCTCCAGGAGCAAGGCTGGGCCTCTTACTCCCACCACAGGGCAGTGATGCGTTAAAAAAAAAAGGGAAGAATTACTTTTTAAAAAAAGAAAGCAGCTGGTGTTTTTGAACTATTGATCTTGGGGTTAACGAGTTTGGTGCATAAGCACTGTGCCCCCAGGGCTCCTGAAGGCAAGAGGGACGAACACAAGTCCACTGCCACCCAGTTCATAGTGACGCGGGGAGACAGCTAAGAGCTGCCCCAGAGGGCTTCCCAGACGGTAGCGATTTTTTATAAAACTTTGTATCATGAATTGTTGGTTTTACATTCAACAGGTCACACACATACACATTTCATTTTGACGCGTCTAGTCCAATGCTTTCAGTGTACCAGCGTGTGTGTGTGTGTGTGTTCCCTTCTCCGTTCCTCCTCCTGCTCTCCGTCCTGGGCAAACGCTGCCCCTTTGAGCGTAAGCACTGCAGTTGATTTTAAATGCAGGGTGAGTTCAGCTCCACATCTTCAGGGTGACGAAGGGCCAGTCTCGGAGCTCTACCAGTCTGACCAGTCGGCCCGGCCGCTGATGATTTTGAGTTCTGCTCCAAATTTTTGTCTCACTTTATCCAGAACCTTTTCAAGGAATCTTCCTCCCCATGGAGATAAGGCCAGCCTTATCTATTATTAACAGTCAAATTCTTACTGTAGCCATTGAAACGGGGTGCCTTGAGAAGCAAGGGGTGCCCATTTCCTGCCTGTCTTGTTTGCAGCCACAAACGGTGTTCATGGGGGAGGAAAGTGCAGTCCTGGAAATGGATTTACGGTCCCAGGGTCTTCCCGAACCCACCCTGGTGTCAAACCTGGGGCTCACCAAGTTTTAAATGTTGGGGAAGGTGTCCCGAGGGCTGTAAACGTTCACAAAAACGCGTTGAGGACAGGACCGCCGGTGTGGTCGGGGTCAAGGCTGGGCAAATCCCTGGCTCCGTGGGAGTCGGGGGTAGGAACCGGGCGGCTGATGAACCCTGCCGGCCCCAGAGCATCTCTAGCCGAGGGCAAGGCGCAAGGCGCGCCCAGACCGGACTTTGTGCCCCAAGCCGGCCTCCCGCTTCTCTCTGGCCCCGGCCCCGCACTGCGGTCCCCGGAACTCTCTCCCGCAGCGGGTGGAGCCCTCCGCCGCCCTCTGGCGGCCGCGGCCGCGCACAGCGCCCACTCCCGAATTGGGGCCCGCAAGGGTCCGCCTGGAAACCGGAGGGCGGTCGCCGGCCGGGGCTGGGTTGGGAGCTGGCCCGGGGCGATGCTCTGGGCTCCGCGTCAAACCCTCGCCACAGTGCCTGGCTCTTGGGGAACACCTAGCAAGCGCTGCTTCTCGGGAATTACAAATCTTCCCCGGGGAAACGACGCCTCAGAGCAGGTATTGCATGCACGTGCGCGTGCAGAGTGGGGTCCTGCCCAAGGCCACCGAGCCGCTTGTGCCCCGGGGTGCCCTTTTCTCCAGGCGCGCAGGGACGGCGGGGGTGGGTGGGGAAGGGGCGGGGCCGTGACGCACCGGGAGGGGCGGGGCGGCCGGGCCCGGGCTGCTCATAAAGGCGGCGGCGGGCGCCGAGAGCCAGAGCGCAGACCGTCCGGAGCCCGCCAGCGCCACGCTAGCCGCCTGCGACCAGGACGCCGCCCGCCGCCGTGCCGTGCCGCGCGCCTGCCCGCCTGCCCGCCGCCTCCGGGTCGCCACCGCGCCTTGGCTCGCCCCGTGCCCGCCTCCCGTGGCCCCGACCCCAGATGAAACTGGCCGCGATGATCAAGAAGCTCTGTCCGAGCGACTCGGAGCTGAGGATCCCAGCCAAGAACTGCTACCGCATGGTCGTCCTGGGCTCGTCCAAGGTGGGCAAGACGGCCATCGTGTCGCGCTTCCTCACGGGCCGCTTCGAGGACACCTACACGCCCACCATCGAGGACTTCCACCGCAAGTTCTACTCCATCCGCGGGGAGGTCTACCAGCTGGACATCCTCGACACGTCGGGCAACCACCCGTTCCCGGCCATGCGGCGCCTCTCCATCCTCACGGGTGAGTGCGCCAGCCAGCCCCGGGGCGGCGGGAGGGCGCGGGGAGCTGGCCGCGGAGCCCCCCGGGACTGGTCCCGCAGCCCCGCCCGTCCCTTGGGGCGCCCACCCTCACTCCCCCTCTCCCCCTCTCCCCCCCTGTGCGGCCCGCAGGAGACGTCTTCATCCTGGTGTTCAGCCTCGACAACCGCGACTCCTTCGAGGAGGTGCAGCGGCTTAAGCAGCAGATCCTGGACACCAAGTCCTGCCTCAAGAACAAAACCAAGGAGAACGTGGACGTGCCCCTGGTCATCTGCGGCAACAAGGGGGACCGGGACTTCTACCGGGAGGTGGGGCAGCGCGAGATCGAGCAGCTGGTGGGGGACGACGCCCAGCGCTGCGCCTACTTCGAGATCTCGGCCAAGAAGAACAGCATGCTGGACCAGATGTTCCGGGCGCTCTTCGCCATGGCCAAGCTGCCCAGCGAGATGAGCCCGGACCTGCATCGCAAGGTGTCGGTGCAGTACTGCGACGCGCTGCACCAGAAGGGGCTGCGCGCCAAGAGGCTGCTGCGCGCCGGCGGGGACCCGGGCGACGCCTTCGGCATCGTGGCGCCCTTCGCCCGCCGGCCCAGCGTGCACAGCGACCTCCTGTACATCCGCGAGAAGGCCAGCGGCGGGGGCCAGGCGAAGGACAAGGAGCGCTGCATCATCAGCTAGGAGCCGCGGCCGCCAACGCACGGACGACCTTTTCGTGTAAAAGTGAAAGCCGCCGCTCCACGGCCGGAGACGGGGGCGCGCGGCCGCCCCCCGACGTCCCCGCCATGCGCTCTGGAAGGAGTGAAGGGCCACGACCGACCGAGCTCTCCCCGCTGCCCCCCCCGGGGGGGGCGAGCCCAGGGGAGGGGGCGGTGCTCGCCTGAGGGTGAGCGCGCGCTGGGGATGCGGCAGGGGAGGGAGGCTGCAGCCTGCGCGGGGCTCCAGGTCCGGGCCACGGGGGCATTATGGTGTCTGGGGTCTGGGTTGCCATCACACCCGGTGAAAGTTTCTGCCCTTCAGAAGCCAATTGGTGGCTTGGGGCAACTCCGACCCAAGCGACTCGTTTACACGTGTGTATGTGAAACTGGTTAGCGGGAGAAAACAACAAACCATACGTTTTGCACTTTAATATTAAGTTCTGGTGTCATGAACAAAATCCTACCCGGGTGTTTATACTGTGTGTGTGAGCCCATCTTTAAAGTGTTTATTGTGTTTTGTTTTTTTAAATATAAAACATAATTTAAAACGGCCAATGTGGTGTTCTTTGCTGTTCTAAGTGGCCCGAGGGCGGCAGCTGGGAGAAGGCTGGCATGGTGGGTGTTTGCACACACCTTTCCCAGACGGGAAAATCAGCCCTGCTGTCCTGGGAGTTAACATCAACAGTCCTGGAAAAAATGGTTCCCTCAATTTCAGATGCCCCCACACCAAGCCAAGAGAGGCAAGCCCTTCTATTTGGGAAACAGCTCCCTGGGAGGGGCAGGCCTGGGAAGCCAGGCTACACAAACAAGGGGCTGGCCACACCCTCAATCATGGCAGTGCCTTTATGACCCTGTTTGGTGTTGGCTTCAGTTGAGCTCAGTTTCTGAATTTCTTCTTTGTCCTTCCTCTCCCTGACAGGCCAAAGTCGGTTAGGTCTGCTCTCCCCAGAACTGAGCCCCGCTGTCTTGCCCCCACACCCAGAGGCAGCTAAAATCCCAGGCCCCCCACCCCCACCCCCAGGTGGCACCTGCTGCCCCAAATGGGGTCCACTGCACATCTGCCTTGCTTCCCCCTTGTCAGGGCTCTGCTCGGGGGCATTCACCTCACCGCCATGGACCGACAGCTACCCACCAAGTCACGCCCCCCCCCCCCCCACTTGCAGAGTCCCAAGTGCCATCTGCGTGGGGCTGCTCTGAGGGGAAAGGCCCTGCGCACTAGTGTCTGCCCAGTCCGCGGTGGTAGCAGCTTCAGGGGGTGCTGGCTCCATGCGGGGACGTTTCCCTGTTCGGGAGCCCCGCCACCATCCCCCCTACTCGAACCTCCTCAAACCACCAAAAGGACAGCTGCCTGGGCCTTGTGGCTGCTCCGGGAGACGAGGGACTCTGTGTTGACGCTGGCCTGGCTGGCTGGCGCGCTGGGGGTCGGGGAAAGAAAGAGAGGAGTCAAGTTTCCACCGTTTATTCTGTGTGCACTCTAAGCAGAGCAAACATCGTCCTGTCGGCTATCCAAGCGACAACCTGCTGTGGGTTCCTGGGGACAGAAACGACACCCCGGAGGGCAGCGTAAAATGGGGGTGTGCACCGGGAATTCTGACCCCATACTCAAACAGCTGCACATTAAAGGCCGGACGCGCGCCGTCTAGCCCGGGCAGGCGGCTTTAAACACGCTGTGTCGGGGGAGAGGGGGAACATCAGTCTCCTCCTGCACCCCCACGGGGTCCAGTGTCCACCTTGGTCATACAGAGAGACCCTGGTGGTTTATGTTTCCATGGGCCCCGGTTTCATGGTGTTTGGTCAGGGCCTTAAAAGCGGCCCACACATTACTTTGAAATCTCTAGAAAATAACTGATTCAGTTAAATAACAGCCCCAAGAGAGCACTGGTCTTGGCCTGGTGGGTAGGTGGCCCCTCAGTCACGACTCGCTCTCCTGCCCACAGCCCATGACACAGAGGTCCTCCGTGCTGAGCTCCCGCCACGGCAGCCCCCAGCAGGGGCAGCAACACCGGGGAGCTGTTCTGAATGCACCTGGGCCTGCGCTCCTGCTACCGAGGTCAGTCAATGGGCATCTGACTGGACCCTCGGCCAGTTCAGCCCAGGTGATGGGTCCACTTCTAGATCGGAACATGATACAGTCACTTCTCATCCTTTAGAGGCAAGGAACAGACCCCAACTTGACAGTCGGGGGACACTCATCGATCAAACACCAATACTGGCACACTGGCATGGAGCAGGGGCTGAGGGCTGACCTGGTCTATAGGCAGCTGGTCTATGTGCCCGAGTTGAGGCACAGCACCATGCTGGGGTGGCAGGGGGATTACCGTCTGCTGCCGACACAGCTGTGCGGGAGCAGTTGCCGACCGGGCACACCGGATGCTGGAGGGCAAGCGCTGCTCAGCTGCTCAGCAGCTTCGGCTCCGGCAGGAGGGGTCAGCCGGTCAGCTCAGAGGGCTCTGGAGAGGGTTGCCACTTCTGAGCATCAAGCGGCCAGTGACAGGATCCCCCAGGGCAAAGGGGGGCAAGAGCTACAGGAGAACAAGGGGGACAGAGAAGCTGGAGACAGGGGCTGCAGGAAGGGCCCCCAGGAGACAAAATAACACCCTTTCTCTCAATTCTTGGTACTCTGCGGCAGGCATAATTCACCCAGTGGGTTCTATGCAAACGTCCCGGAAGGCGGCCGACACAGGCCCGCCATGCATCTGGTAGGCACGGATCAGGACCAAGGGGAAGGGAGAGGGCGGGAAGCAGGAAGAACACCACCTCCTGTGCTCCTCAGAGCAGCCAGGGCAGCGGCCTCTGGCAGAGGGCCTGCCCCCGGCAGCCGACCGCCCACCAGCAGGTACTGGCCTTTATTTCTCTGGACACACGCTGTACAGGGGCCCCGTCAGAGCCTGTGAGTTCAGTCTCCACGCGGCCTGGTCAGAGCTGAGGTCCGGCAGAGCCCCTCCGGGGGAGCCAGGGGGGATGAGCTTGTTCACGCTACTCCTTGGGGATCTCAAACATGCAGAGGCTCTTGTACTTCTGCAGCAGCTCGTTCTTGGTCCTCACTTGCTCCCGGAGGCTGTGCAGCTGCTGCTGCTGCTGCTCGGGGCTCCGGTGGATGCCAGGCATGCTGCCAATAGCCTTCCGGACCTCCTGAAACTTGGTCTTGAGGGCGTTCAGCTCCTGCTGGGTGTCAGGGCTGTCCTTGTCCATGCTGCAAAGGGCGGAGGCAGCATCAGCACATGGACACTGACCATGCCCCACCCCGCCCCCAAAGAGCCCGCCACTGGGGTCTGCCAGCCCCCTCCGACCCCGCTGGTCCACCGGCCCTTGCCTAGGCCACCAGCCCCTAGACGGGTCCAGCTAGCTGGAGGAGCACTGGCCAGCCAGCAGTGGTGCCCAGTCAGTCCGCGGTCCCCGTGGCCAACACAGCTCCGTGAGCCGCACCCCCTTCATAGCTCACAACACTCTCTCCTGCCGACCTGCATTCTTCACCTAGCCATCTGCTCCCGAGGGTGGGCGGTGCCCGTGTCGCCGGGCTCAGCCACGTCCCTTACCACCCAGTGCCTCAGGCACCGTTGGCCACGGAGAGGCCAGGACGGAGAGAACGAATGTTTTCGGCTGGGCTGCCCCCATTTCTGAAAGGCCGGACACAGCGTCTCCAGGACCTGATGCTACAGGTCAGCGTGTACCCCCTCCCACTCGGCCCCGCCCGGGGCCCCTCGGGAGACGTGACATGTTACTTGCTGCTTGTACCCTTGGGCCTGTGAACGCACAGACTCGCTTCCACAAGGGTGGTCACGCACTTTAACGTAGTTATGTATGATTGGAAATGTTCAGAGGTACAAGGTCTCCCTGGCAGTCTTGTCAACTCCTTGCCTTTGGGCCAGACTCCTTGAAAGGAAGGCTCACCCCCTTAAGAGCCTTGCTTCCTGTTAGAATTAAATCAAAAGAGAGCAAAAATGCAACAGCATGAAACATACACACATACAACTCCACCGCCGAAGATCAGAGAGGCTGCCTGTAGGCGGTCCCTGCACATCTTTTCAAGGTGTGTAAGTGAAGGGCCTCGGGTCTTAGGAAACAAGTTACTGAGGTGAAAAAACCGTAAAGTCAACTCAGCAAGTTGTTCTGAAAGTAGGGCACTGAGGGGAAAGTGTCGACGAACGTTTAGTTTTTCACCAAATGCTTACCCCTGGTGGGACGGATGTCTCAGCACATGGTGCTGGCTCTCGCTCACTGTTGACCACGTCTCGGCTTGTGCAGACGCAACGCCCAGCTCCCCGACGACCACCCCTGACGCCCTCACTGTCATCAGGGCTGGGCCGGGGCAATGGGGATTTGGGGAAAGGATCGCAAGTCACTCCCGGTCTGCTACCATTTGAAGCCCAGTTGTGAGACACACAAATGACTGCCCCAGGCCAGTTGCCCTGAGAAGGCCTCAAGGCACGGCGACTCCCTGGGGGTGAGTAGAACTACTCTCCACAGGGCTTCCAGCGGCGGATCGCCAGGCCTTTCCTCCAAATCGCCAACTTTTCAGTTAGCAACCCAGCACATTAGCCATTTGAACCTCCTAGGCCCCAGGAGTGCAGCCCCGGTGGCACAGTGGTTACACCACAGGCTGCTACCTCTAAGGCCAGAAGTTCAAAACCACAGCTGATCTGTGGCAGAGAGACGAGGCTTCCCACTCCCATGAAGAGCTAGTCTCAGAAAACCACGGGGGAATTTCGACCCTGGCCTACAGGGTCACTGCGAGGGAGAACCAAGTTGACGGTAGTGAGTTTGAAGAACTCTGGAGTGTCTTGCCCCAATTTCTAAGGGGGACAATTGGTATGTAAGAGAACTGTAACTCATCTGAAAGCAAGGCGAGCGGGAGCAACTGCCTTGAATTTGGGTAAGTCTCAGCGTGGGTCTGCCTTCGGCACAGGGACCATCTGGACTCCTCACACTGCCCACACTTGGGTGGGTGGGTGCTAACAACGCTGGTTATGGATTGAAGTCCCAGGGGAGCCTTGAAATTAAAATAGTCTTAAGAAAATGGATCACCACAGGAGTCTGAAGGGACACGGCCAAACCGAACACAAAACACAGGGAGAGAGTGATGCCAATCAAGTTGTCCAAGCAAACTCAACCCGGTCTAAAAGAACACTCAGATCGCAAGCTCCAAAGTGGGCCAGGTGTGAGGTGCTCCTTCCTGGAAAGCCCGGAGCTGGAGGCTTGGCTATTCTTTACCTGGAGAGTGAGCTTTCGGCGAGGAGGCAGTGAAGACGGGCAGGGCACCGAGAAGCCGCTGCACAGGGGAGAGCTGAGCAGAAAGGAGGCCACGCAGCCCCAGGGAAGCCCTCTCCGCAAGATCCCCAAGCTGCCCCAGTTGGGGCGGTAAATAGCCCTCATCTCCTGGGGCGAGGAAAACACTCTATTCAGGAACCTGCTGAAACCAGGTGGAAACCTGCTAAGCGAGGATGACTGTGAAAGGCTCAGAGCAGAAGAAAATGGACAGACCTAGATATCAAGGGAACAAAAGCCCCAGTGGGCCTGCCTTTGTGTGGATGTTAGTCATCACCCAGGCTGAGGAGGGAAATAAAGGGGCGGGGCAGGTCAGGAGCATGAAGGTCTGTCGAAGCGAATACAGGGCCAGGTTCACCATGCTGGGAAGAGTGCCCTGGACAGGAGTCAGACTGGCAGCACTCCCCGGTGGCCTGTTGCTGTGTGGACATGCCGTGTACAGAATAACCTGGTAGCACAGACTGGAAGTGTCACCAGACTTCTGGAAAAGCATCACAGGGCTGCGGCGGGCAAACACAACGACTGTGCACCCCCATAAGGATCAGAGCTTTGGCATAAGAAGGTGTAGCGTCATGGGCAACAGACAAGCACAGCAATATGGCCACTTAGCAATAAGAGGTTTCAGTCCACACTCTACTGGACGCTGGATTCCTCGCTGTCACCAGGCAGTTTCCAAACCCAAGTATCTCTGTGGCTTCTGACCTGGTGGCCTGTTTTCCAATTCTTGGCCACACATGTCCCACCCACCCTGTCCTCAAGGACCTGCCCCTCACCAGCTCCTGGAGTGGTGCAATCTGCTGGAAGCTTCTCCTTTGAGAGCGCAAACCCTGGTGCTTTCGATCTTTGCACAAGTCTTTAACTGTAATTGGTAGAAATAAACGCCTGAAGGAGAAAAAAAGAACCATGACAGATCTCCAAGTCTTGGAACAGAGTCTCTCTCATCCCACTGCCCAGAGACAACTTCTGTGAGCACGTGGGGAGCACCGTTGAGAGCTGTGTTCAGCTCACAGGCACATCCACCTACACAGCTAAGTTTCTGTTGCTTTCACAGACCCGGAGCCTGCTATACCTGTGATTCTGCATCTAGCTTCTTTTCACTTGACCACTGCCCTTGGATATCTGTCCTTGTTAATAAATAGATAATTTTACAACTATTTGTCAATAAGCTGTAGTCACTGCTGATGGGTTTTGAAATATATGCAATTTAACAAAATACATTTGATACGTTAGGCATTTGTGCCAAGTTTTTGTAAGATAGTTTCTTAAAAGTGAGATTCTTGGCTCAAAGGTTATATATGAATTTTTAAATTAAAAATTATGTTACCAAAATGCCTTCTAAAGAAGCCAAACTGCCGTACACACCAGTGACAGGGTACAAGGCTGGCTTTACTTATCAGTTGTGTGTATTTCTCTCCTCCTGTCCAGTCAGTACCTGTGGGTCTTTGAGCGCCCAACTGTGCTGTTATATGCAAAAAACATTCTTCTAAAGATGAAGCAATAAGAAGTTCTACTACTAAAAAAAGTTTGATAAGAACAAAAAACATCCCAGATTTTGCCCATCTGCCTCCCACCTCCTCACATGCTGTGAGCTCTTCCCCAGCCTGGTCTTCCTTCCTGAATTCCAGCTCTCCGATCCCAAAGGTGACCAATGTTTCCCTGAGTCTGGGAAACAGACTTAAGGCAGAGGGTTATGCGTTGACCTGCTAACCCCAAGGTCAACACTCGAAACCACCACTCGAGTCTCCTGTAAAGAGTTCCTCTCTGAGCCTCACAGCTGCTACCTTACAGGGTGGCTTTGAGTCGGCGTAACTCGATGGCAGTGAGTTTCGGGTCGTGCTGTGACCTGGGGAGACTCTGTGCCTCTCCCTGAGGGTGGCTCACCTTCCAGATGCTAGCGATGGTCACTCTTGATGTGCTTTACTGCTCTCAATACCCACCTAATCGGCATCCCCGCCCGTCACTCCTGTCTAGGAAGACCCAGGTTTGCTCCTCCTCACTTCTCCGATGCCTCCTCACCCCAACCCCAGACAACACCTGCCAAGTGCGTTCGTTCCACCCTGCGGGAGAGTCACGCAGGTCGATGTGCTGCTTCCGCAGGCTCAACCGAATGCTGGGTCGTGCACCTTCCATGCTTTCCCCTGGAGGTGCTGGCCCGCACCCCTGCCTCTTCACCGGTGCGGGATGGACTATACACACACATACAAAGTGGCCGAAGAGTGGAAAGGTTTTAAGAAAGCCCAGAAATGATCCTAAGCCATCAGTAAGTACTCTACAGAGGCCTCAAGCTTTTCACTGGGATCGGGGTGACAGAGAAGCAGAGGCATATAGTCAAGAGCGTCGTAAACCAGTTCGGGCAAGGCGGTTACTCATGGACCCCTGGCCAGTGTGGGAGGCCGCTTCCTGCAGCACGCCTGGGTGGCCTCAGCTGGCATGGAGGGCCCGTCAGACTGAAAGAGACGCTTGTGTGGGAAGCAGCAGGTCAGCAAAACACCCTGTTCCCAGGAGCAAGGTCTTAATGACCTGCTGCTTCAACAGACGTACTGTTAGCAATCCGACCGAACCTGAGGGGAAAGAACAAGGTAGGGTGTTCCTCGCTTGAGCGACCTCTGCAGGGTCAAAGACAGCTCCTGGCTACTAGCTAACGATTTTTAAAATTTAGAATTTTTAAAATGTGATTTCAATTTTTAAAAAGGCACCCATACTGATGAAATACTTCTGACTTGGTGAGTCAAAGCCATGGGGCCAAGTCACCCGTCACCCGAATTCTTGGGCTGGGAGATTTACTTCCACACTCCAAATCGGTTTTCTGAGTTTGAGTAAGTCAAGCGACATTTCCTTGGTTCAAGAGACCCCTCTCTTCTTTCACTGTGTCTGTATACACTAAGAAAGGGCTCCAAGGGCCAGGACTCATAACCTTTCTTAAAGGTCCAGCGGTCCCTGGGCAGAACAGAAGGAGCCCTGAGGGTGCTGTCAGGTAAGTGCTAGAGTGTTAGCCGCAAGGTCGTGGCTCAAATTCGCCAGCTGCTCCCTGCAGAGATAAGGCTGCTTATGTAACGGCCCACAGCCCACGAAGCCTGACATCACGACTCAGAACCGGTTTTTGATGGCAGTGGGTCAGGTTTGGATTTTCGAGTTGCACAAACGGTTTGCCCTGGTATTACTCTGTAATACATAGGCTGTCAAGGGCTAGAATCAACTTGACAGTAAGATTTTTTGCTATTGATAAACAGAAAACATTTATAGGCATAAAAGTGAGGCTTTACCTTTTCCCTTTCCTCACTCTAAAAATAATATAAATATGTAGTCGTCATCTTCAGCCCATCAAGCAAAAGTATTCCATCAACACGGGCACGTGAATCCCGTTTAAAGTTCTTGAACCTTTTCTAGGTAACGGTAGGCGCAAGAAGCCCTCTTTGCCACCACAGCAGGCGTTCGTGAGATAAGCAAGTTAACGGAGTGCAGACGATCCTGAGTTTATCCGGTCTTTAACGTGTGACCTTGCAGATGGGTTTTGGATCTCCACTACGTCCCCGCCCCTTCACATTGAGTTGGTTGCTTGATCTCTAACTTCTTGATTTTAAAATATCTGGGCTTTACTGTGTTTTAAGTAGCTCTGTGCCTTCAATTATGAGAAGAAACTAAGCAGGACAGAAGTGGGAGGAGCCGGGGGCTTTTGTCAACAGCATACAGTGTGCGTTTCTGACAAGCAGGGAGAGAGGAGGGGGTGGGCGGAGGGGAGCTGGCGCTCTAAGGAAATGTACAGAATGTGCAGCATTTTCAAGGGCAAGGCACGGGAGGCTGGCAGAGGCGGGCCTCTCATGGGCTCCAGCGTTGTGCTGGGTGAATAGCAATCTGAAGGCGGTCTGCAGAGATCCTGACAGAGAGCTGAAAGTCTGGGCTCTTTTTGAACCGGGGCGCTAAACCTCTACAACGAGAAAGCAAAGCTCACCAGCTACTTGGTTGTATTTATGTAAGCAGGCTCAGCAGCGGTTCTTTTTGATGGTGAGGTAAATATGTATCTATCGGACAATTTCTGTCAAGTTAACTTGCTATAGGTGTACAAACCATTGGCAGTAATTACATTCATCTGCTACCCTTCATCAATTTGATTTTCTCCATCACAGTGTTCAAAGTATTAAGTCCACATCTCCTATTGCTAGAATTGCCCTAAGAGAAGCCCACGAGTTCAGTGAGGTAGGATTCCTGAAGCTGTTCACAACTCTAATGCGGGGCGGGGATAAAGCTCAATTCGGACTTGCAGAGACTTTTTAGAATAGGGTACAATTGCCCTAAGCTTCCATGACTTGTTATCTTCATGGGAGAAACCACCTCAGCGTTCTCCCCAGAGTGCCGATGGATTCGAACCAGGGAGCTTGTGATTCAGTGCAGAGCCCACACCACCCCCAGGGCTCCTTACGACACCACAGCCAAACATTCATCCTTGAGCAAGAGCTGTTAAAATCTATGTTGTGGCCACAAAACGCCGGGAGCCCAGGTTGCATAGTGGTTAAGTGTTGGACTGTGCTCTGAAAGGTCAGCAGTTCAAATCGACCAGCTGCTATTCGGAGAATGAAGAGGCTCCCCACTCCCATAAAGCGTTTATAGTCTCAGAAACTGACAGGGGGCAGTCCTACCCTGTCCTGTTGATTGACTTATGGACCAAAACCCAAACAAGGACAGCTTGGTACTTTTGATACACATATAACTTTATTACTTTTTAAAATGTGTTCTGAGAAGAGTTACAGTTTAAAAGGGTGCCGTGGTGGCATAGTGGTTACGGGCTGAGCTGTTAACCACCAGGTCAGCAGTTTGAAACCACCATGCTCCTCATGGGGAGAAAGACGGGGCTTTCTACTTCATCAGGTTAGTCTCCCAAATGCACCAGGTGGGTTTATCCTGCCCCACGGGGTTGCTGTGGGTCGGAAGGGCCTCGAGGACCGTGAACTCGGAGTCCTGGGTTTTAGTTTAATCAGTCTCAGGCCGACTGATGTTAGGGAGCAGCTGGCAGCACTTTAGAGGTAGCACTAGCTAGTCGGATGAAAGATGCATGTGTCTCCTCATCTAGCAGCTTTACTGCCAAGATTTGCTTCATAGTAAATTATTCAAATAGGAGGTTCCAAAAGCGTTTGTGGGAAATGGAATGGAAAGCTAATAGAATCTTTTCAGACACTTTGGAAGCCTCCCTTGTGTGAGGATGCTCACTCCAACACTGTTGGAAGACAATCAAAAAGTGAAAAAGTAAAAGACTAGTTTCCTACATTGGGGGCACTCACAAAATGGAGCTCCTTGCAATTACTTTAATAAGGTATATTTTACGTACGTTACATGAGCTAAAAAGACAAAAATGCCACCGAGTTGGTCCTGCCTCACAGGAACCCTGTAAGACAGGGGGCACGGCCTGTGTGAAGTTCTGAAGCTCGCTCTCCCCCCCCCCCCCCAGTGATGTTATTGGGGGCTCTTACAGCTCTTATAACATTCAATACATCATTTGTACCAAGCATATTTGCACACATATTGTCATATTCATTTTGAAATATTTTCCACTTGAGCCCTTGGTATAAGCTCCTCCTCCCGCTCCCCCCCTTTTTAAAAAATCATTTTATTAGGGGCTCATAGAACTCCCTTCACGATCCATACATATACCAATTGTATGCAGGCCACATTTGCACACCTGCTGCCATCATCATTCTCAAAACATCCTCCTTCCACTTAGGCTCCCAGTATCAGCTACCCGGATTTCCTCCCCCCCCCCCCATGAACCTTTAATAATTTGCAGATTGTTACTACTTTTTCATATCATACACTGTCCAATGTGTCCCTTCACTACTTCCCTGTTGTCCGTACCCCAGAGAGGAGGCTACATGAAATTGTTCCCCCTCTCTATTCCACCCTCCCTCCTCACTCCCAGTATATCACCACCCCCACCACTCGTCCTGAGGGATCATCGATCCTAAATTCCCCATGTTTCCGACTCCAGAGTACATCCCCTGTCTAGCTGGACTTGTGTGGTAGAACTGGGGTCATGACCGTGGGTGGGAGGCAGCGCTTGAGAACCAGAGGGAAGTCTGAAGCTAACTCTTTACAGGAGTGGAAAGGCCTATCCTTCTCCCACGGTGACTGGTGGTTTCCAACTACTGACCTTGCATAACCTCTATGCCACCAGGGCTTTTTTTTTTTTCTCCAAAGGTCTAAAAGGTAGTTTCGCCTATTAAATGAATAGATTTTTATGCACTAAGTGAAAAATGAAAAGGACAGTGTGATATCAATTTATATAAAAATTTGAAAAGTTATATACATAATCCTAGAAGCGAGCCTTCATAAAGGATTAACATATTATGGCAACAATTGTACACTACTGCTTGATGTGAATGAACTATGGATTATCATATATGTAAGAACTCAATAAAAATGATTAAAAATTTTTTTAAAAGATGTAAATGAAGGGGAGAGCAGATTGGGGACCCAAAGCCCATCAATAAGTGAAGCAACATTTTCTTTACAGAGGGGTTGCAGTGGGATGAGTCAGTCAAGGTACAGTGTAGTAACAATGAAACTCTCCTCTGGTTCTCAAATGCTTCCTTCCACCCAGTATCATGGTCCCAATTCTACCAGACAGATCCAGTTAGACCAGGGGATGCACACTGGAGTCGGAAACATGGGGAATTTAAGACAGAGGATCCCTCGGGATTAGTGGGGGGAGTGGGATACTGGGAAGGTGGAGGGATGGTGGAGCAGAAAGGGGAAACTAATTTCAGGGGTCTACATATGACCTCCTCTCTGGGGTAGAGACAATAGGGGGGGAGAAGGGACACATTGGACAGTGTAAGATATGAAAAGGCAATAACAATTTGCAAATTAGGGGTTCATAGGAGGAGGGAAAATATGGGGAGCTGGAATTAAAAAAAAAAGAACTAGAGGAAAGGGGGAAAGAGGCGCTTATACCAAGGGCTCAAGTAGAAAATATTTGGAAATGATTATGGCAGCATGTGTACAAATATGCTTAGTACAAATTATGTATTGAATATTATAAGAGCTATAAGAAGCTGAGCCCTGGTGGCACAGAGGTTGTGTGTAGGACCACAGTCCATAGGGTTGTGGTTCTAATCCAGCAGCAGCTCTCCAGGAGCACAGCTGGGCTTCCTACTTCCACCAGGGCAGTGATGCAGAAGAAGAAAGAAAAAAGACAAAGAAGGGGGTAAAAAGAGCTATAAGAGCCTCCAATAAAATCTATATTTTAAAAAGCTTTTAAAGAATTAACATTAGTTAATATAGGGAATTTAGAGAAAGGAATACTCCCCCCCTCCCATTTTATACTTTTCTCTACTTAGGAAGTTGCATTTGTTAAATTAGAATAAGCCAGGCTACCCTTCCCATTCTAGGTTGTATGTCCTTCTTTTTAAAGCTGGTTAAAAGGCGTGAACACACAGCGCAAAGACCATTAGCCAGTGCCAGGAGGGGGAAATCAGTTAGGGAGTGCCGTACTGGGTGTCCGAGCCTGGTTCAGGGGAGTGCCGGCCTGTGTCCTCTGAGCAGGACTGACACCCAGATTCCTAATTGATCGGCCATATTTACCTCAAGCATAAAATGGACCATGTCACCCCTGGATGAAAAGCCTCCCCTTGCCCCTCAGAAAAGAGTCTCTGCTCCTTCGGGTGATAAGCGCGGACCTCTGTCTCCACGGTTTTCCTCTTTCCTCCTCCCTCTTGCACTCCTAGGCGTGCTCTTTCTTGACTTCAGGTTTTTGTACTCATGAGCTTGCTACCATCTCCCTTCCTCTCCCACTTGCAGGAAGTAAACTCATCAGGGACATCGTCCTTCAACAATCTCTTGATGCCTGGACTTGTTGACTTGTTGAGGTCTCTTTCCCTTTGGTTGGAGTGTCAACTTCCATCACTGCCCGATCACATTTTGATCCTTTTTTTTTTTTTTCCTTTGGGGCATCACTGCTCTCTGGCGGTGGGAGTAGGAGGCCCAGCCCCACTGCTGGAATCGAACCTCCGTCCCAGTGGGCCGCAGTCCCGCGCACAACCACTACGCCACCGGGGCTCAGCCCAATCCCTTCTTTCAGTAACGCAGAAACTCAAAGCCACACACCTAGATCAAAATACTAACTGAATCCTAGTCTTTGTTTTCCTCTCCTCACCTCCATGGGGCAGTTCCTTCAAGGGGCCGTTGCTGTCCCCAGTTTTATCCTGTTTTCTTCAAATACTCAATGGCCTTGTCCAGTAAGAGTAAAGCACTGAAAGCCCCGAGCACTAGAGTAGAAATCTATTACTTTGTTATAAAATGACCGCTTCTTATTTTCCAAGGAGAGGATAGAGGTTTTCTTGGGGATTCCCTGGCTCTTTCTCGGGCTGGCCAGACATCCAAGAGAAGACCTTCTATCCTCTTCCTGCAAGGTAGTAACCCCTTGAGCCAGCCTAGACACCAAGGAGGGAAGAAACCCTTGGGATGGGGCCTCATTATTCAGGTTGGGAGCTTTTTCTCATTCTTATTTTGAGCACAGTTTCACCCCTCCAAACTCAAACTCACTGCCATCGAGTTAATTCTGACCCACAGTGACCCAGAGGCTGCAAACCTGCGTGAGAGCAGAACATTTTATCTTTCTCCCATAGACCTGGTTAGCAACCCATTAGGTAAAATCCGCTATACCACCAGGGCTCCCCGTCCCCGTTATGGGTCTAAAGTCTCCAGTCCTAAAGAGAATGGTACTTTAACACTCTCCACAGAAGGGAGAAGGGAAGTCACCCACTGCTTGGAGTTCGCCATCAGAGTGCTGCGGGGATCAATTTCTCACACAGACAGTTAAGTCATCCTTACTAGTTCCCTGGCCACTCATGCTCCCAGAGGCCTATGGCACTACCAATATCTGAAATCTGGGGAAGGCCATGGTCCCAGGGCAAAGATTTCATGTTGCTTGATCCATAATCAACACCCATGAAAGAGGCAGTCAAGAAGTCACACATCGTGCTGGGAGGTGCTGCTACAGAGACCTCTTTAAAGTATGAAAGAGTAAAGATGGCCACTTCTTTGGCCACCAAGGGGTGACTGACTCACCCATGGTCCTTTCAATGGCCGCCTGTGTGTGGAAAAGCTGGACAATCCAACAGCATGGAACCACATCGGCAAAGGCCGGCTGCTCACGGATCTCGGATGGCATTGTCTTTGGCCATCAGGTTTGTGCCAGTTATTTACCTCCCTGTGCTTTTCAGTTTCGTTTTATTTTAATCCCTTCATTGTCCTTTTAGAGGGAACAGAGAAGAAAGTGATCAACCCACCATCTTTCCTGCAGTGCTCGTGAAACGTTCCTGCTTCATCTGAGAAAACAGAGCATTCAAGCACGCTGTAGAGCTGATTTGGATCCACTGGTTAAGGTTTGTTACTATTATCCACAGGTTGAGATAAGGCATAACCTACCCAAACTCAGCACTGTCTAACTTCAAAGTCTATGTTCGCCGCACTATAATTTACTGTCCCATCCGAAGGCCACCACAAACCTACCACTCTACTAGGGTTGAGGAGTGTACTCTTAAGAGTTAACCTGGATAACCCTTCATCAACCAGTACCGCACCGAGATTGTGCGGGCTGCATTTGCAATTGCAAACTCACTGCTGGCGGGACTACCTGCCTTACTTGTGTTCATACAAAGTAAAGCCAAGTGAAGCCCAGCCTAGTGTGAGAACCAAGGATTTGTAATAGACTGAAAAGTGGAGGCACCCTCACAGAGCCCTCAGCAAATGAATTTAGGCTGGCCAAAGTCAAAAGGGACCTGGCGGCATAGGTTACGTGGTGGGCTACTAACCACAAAGTCAGCAGTTCAAACTCAGCAATTACTCAAGGGAACAAAGAGAGATGGTCTGCTCCCAAAGAGAGCTATCTTCTGAGACACTCCAGGAAGCAGTTCTACTCTGTCCCTGTGAATGGGAACGAACTGGAAAGCAGTGGGTGTTTTTAAAGTCAAAGAATACAGGCCATGAGGGCTGAGCCCTGGTGGCGTAGTGGTTGTGCGCGGGACTGCGGCCCACTGGGATGGAGGTTCAATTCCAGTAGTGGGGCTGGGCCTCCTACTCCCACCACCGGAGAGCAGTGATGCCCCCAAAACAAAATAAAACAAAAAAAAACAACAAAAAAGAGGGAATGGGGTACTAATCCACTCAAGGGAAGTGTATTGTTTATATCTCCACAGCTTAAGAGGGACCAAACTTAAACCTGGTGATCCAGGATGTGAATGCAGTGTGGTGGCATGGAGTGGGGAACCAAAGAAGGAGTCTGAGCACACAACCCCAATCCCAACTACAGGAGCAGCCACCTCTCCACCATGGGAGTTTGCCTTGGAGGTCAGCACTTGAAGCTGCAGCTTGGGGAGTGAGAGATGCCTGACCATGAAGAGGGAGGAAGAGAGAATGGAGTGCATCCTGGTCCACTGATCCTTCAGGACAATACCCCCACTCAGAACTGCTGATGCACAAAGAGGATCATATGGCCAGCCCCACTATGAAATACAGCTACCCAAGACCTTTTGGGGTCAACAGTGGAGAAACAGGGTCAGGATTATACCCTGTCTGACATAACCACACCAGGGAAAAACACTAGGGGTGTGCAACAGAGCATGGAGCTCCAGATGGAATGACAGTGATAAACTTGGGACCAGGGAGTTGCACCCCATCTGACTCAACGAGGGGACACTCCTGGAGGTCAATGAACAGACACTGAATCATTTACAGGTTTTTATATTGCTATTTTTTTTACATGTATATAGGACATTGGGGTTTTTTGTTGTTGTTATCATTGCTTTATTTTCTTTGGTTGCCTGTTTTGGGGTACTTTTTGTTACCTTTGCAGGTCTACCTAAATAAGATAGGCTGGATGAACAGTTTGGAGACAAAAACGATGGGACTGATGGTCCCGGGGTGCTGGCCATGGGAGAAGGGGAGGAGGGGGGAAGGAGATAGTGTTGACTGGCCCAGGGATAAGGGTATATCAATTGATCCAAAATTAGAGACAAGGTGAATGAGAGAAGTCCAGTAGAGATAGATCAAGGGTAATGTAACAAAGAAAATACTGAAACTCAATGGAGGCTGAGTATGATAGTGGGTCAAGAGAGTAGTAAAAGGAAATAGAGGAAAGAACTGGGGGTAAAGAGTGTTTATAAAGGTTTAAATACAGGTATGTACAGAGGTGCATATACTTATATGTGACAATGGGGGAACTAGATCAACGAACTTATACATATAGGCTTAGTAGTAGACCAGCAGATGGGCATTGGGCCTCCACTCAAGTACTTCCTCAATGTAAGAACACTTTGTTCTATTAAATTGGCATTCCATGATGCTCACCTTCCCTACCCATCACTGAAGACAAAAGTGTGCTATGAAAAGATACAGCGTCTGGGATCTTAAAGGCTTGAGTAAATAAGTGGCCATCCAGCTCAGAAGCAACAAAGTCCACATGGAAGAAGCACACCAGCCTGCGTGACCACGGGGTGTCAAAGGGATCCAGTGTAAGGCATCAAAGAACTAAAATTATATCATTATAAATAGGGGGGAGTACAAATTGGTGACCCAAAACCCATCAATAGGTGAAGTAACATCCTCTTACAGAGGGGGTGCAGGGAGGAGTTGAGCCATTTAAAGTACAGTGTAGTAACAACGAAATATGCATCTTTCCTCTAGTTCTCAAATGCTTCCTCCCACCCACTATCATGCTCCTGATTCTACCAGACAAGTCCGACTAGAACAGGGGATGTACACTGGAGTCGGAAACATGGGGAATTTAGGATAGATATTCCCACAGGACGAGTAATGAGGGTGGAGATACTGGGAGGGTGGAGGGGTGGTGGAGTAGAAAGGGGGAACTAATTTCAGGGATCTACATATAACCTCCTCTCTGGGGCACGGCCAACAGGGAAGTGAGTGAAGGGACACACTGAACAGTGTACGATATGAAATAACAATATGTAAATTATTAAAGTTTCATGGGGGGGAGGGAGAAAGGGAAATATGGGGAGGTGGAACTGGGGGTTAAAGTGGAGGGAGGATGTCTTAAGAGTGATGATGGAAACAAGTGTGCAAATGAGATCTGCATACAATTGATGTATGTATGGATCGTGAGGGGAGGTGTATGAGTACACAATAAAATGATTCATTTTTTAAAAAGGGGTGGGGGTGGGAAAAGGGGAGCTTTTTTTTTTTTAAGAGGAACTTACACCAGGGGCTCAGGTGGAAAATGTTTGGAAATGAATGTGGCGGCATGTGTACAAATGTGCTTAAAACAGATGATGTACTGAATGTTGTAATAGCTGTAAGAGCCCCCAATAAAATTATTTTAAAAAAAATACAGGCCACTACTGGTCACTATCTTCATGTTGGCAGGAGAAAGACAAGGTTTTCTACTCCTGTAAAGAGTTACAGACTCGAAACCCACAGGGGCACTTTTACCCTGGCCCATAGAGGTGCTATGAGTTAGAATCAACTTGATGGTGACAAGTTTGAGTCTTGTTTGACCTTCATGCTGTGAGTTGCAATTCCGTTTCAGGAAAATACTAAAGAGCTTATTAAATGCATTTGAATTTTACTGGCATCGTAATTGGTTTTGAATTACTTTAGACACTTATTTTGATTTAACAGTCGAATAAGAGTTACCATCTACTATTCTGAATATATATAGTTAAGTAATACGGGCGAAATAACCTAAGTAAAAATAGGGGATCGCGGGGAGACCTTCCATGTTTTGTTTCCTTTCCAGGGGTCAGTGTGAAAGCTCGGCTTTACTTGCAGGCTAGACAAAAGGATGGCCATGACTCCTAGTCACCTGCTGTGGTGGGGCAACTCGTTTCTTTTAATGGGCCCCACCATCCCTCGTCTCATTTTAAATGAAGGGCTTTCTCATCGTGTCCCTTCCCCCTTCCTAACTGGCACATCTCTACAGCACTTCTCAGTGTGTCGCACGGGGGAGAGGGCGCACCCCGTGGGCTGCGGTTAGAAAGGGACTCGGGGCGACTGGACTTGTTCAGGATGACGGGGGGCAGAGTCGAGCAGACAAGCCTGGGCGTCCAGTCCCCTGCTTAGATCCCTCGGCTCTCCGGAGGGCTGGCAAACCCTGGGGCGTGCGGAGCTCGCGGGAGGGGTCAGCTTGTCCGGGGAAAGGCTTCTTCCCCCCGGGGCCCCAGTTTTCGCATCTGTACAATGGGCGCGGCGGCCCGGGCGACCCGCAGCAGGAAGGGGTGCCGCCGGCGGTCCTCTTCGAGAGCCTTACCATTTGATGATGTTGTGAACCAGCGGTAAAAAGGAGTAGTTCTCCTCCTTCACGCACGCAGGCGACTGGGGTCTCGGGGCGAGCGACGACGGCGGCGGCTGGGGCGCGGCCACCGGAGCGGAGGGCTGTGGCGGCGGCAGCGGCTTTGTCTCGGGCAGCGGCGGCTCGACAGGCGGCGGTAACGCGTCCTCCGTCGGACGCCCGGCGGCCACACCGACAGAGGCCATGGTGCCGCTCGACGTCCAGCCTCCACCAGCAGGCCCCGGCGGCTCAACCCGCCGGAAGGCGTCGCCGGTCCTGTACGTCACTACCGCGCGCCCGCCGGAGGCGCTGGCGCGTGCGCACTAGAGTACGTGGTGGGGCAGGCCCGGAGGGGCGGGGCTGCATGGCGGAAGGGGCGGGGCCGGATGAGGACGGGGCCGGAAGGGGTGTGGCTGGAAGGCGTGACGGGCGGAGTCAAGGCCCGCTTCTGTATGGACGCGACGCTCGAGGCTGTTCGTTCTGGGGCGGTCTAAAAGCGTGGGTAAATTTTGAAAAAGTCAGAAATAGATTTATTTAAGGATAGGACACAGTCGTATTATTTATATCCTTCTGATAAAGCGAGTTCAAAACCAAGGAATGCTGGCAGTCTTGCGTTACGAGCAGTTGAGCGGAGTGCTCTTGAAAAGACGCCTGCAGAAACAAGTTGAAGGAAGGGAAGAGTCCGCCCCTCCCTCGCGCCCTGGAGTCACTCGTCCCACCGAGCGAGCCGGGAGGACATTCCTGAGAAATGCAGGACTTGTGCTTCCTACGTGAGGCAACGGGAGAAGAAGCTGACAGATCAGGGAAGACGCTGCCTTGAACCCTAAGAAGAGGATGGCTAGTAGGGAAGCCTACATAAGCCAACTCGTTTAATATGCAATCTGTATATCACACTTGCTTTCCCCAAAAATGTGTGCCAGGTTGTGGGAGGAGGCTACTGTAACTTCAGGAAATGCGTTAAAGGATTGTTAAGGTGCCCGATTCCAACGCGTAGAATTCTCTCGTTGGGTTTTCTAGGATGTAATCTTTTTTTTTTGTTGTTGTTAATATCTTTATTGAGGGCTCTTACAGCTCTTATCACAAGCCATACATTCATCTAGTGTGTCAAGCACATTTGCACATATCCTGCCATCATCATTTTCAAAGCATGCTCTTCCCACTTGAGCCCCTGATATCAGCTCCTCATTTCTTCTCCCTCCACCCACCTGACCTCCCTCACAAACCCTTGATAAGTTATAGATTATTACTTTCATATCTTACTGTATGGGCCAGGGTCGAACCAGGCAGCCCCCTGGACAGGACAGTCCCCTAGACTAGACAGCTCCTTGCACCCCTTTTGTGTCAGCCTCACCAGAAAAGAAATGAACAGCCTGGTGAGCTTTGTAAAGCCTTCCTCTGGCATGTCACAGAACTTATATCCCCGAAGGGCACAGCCCCTCACAGAACTTATGTCTCAGGGCCGAGTCTGTACAGTCTCTTCCCTCAGTGTTCCAGGAGGCGGATCTGTGTTCTCACAAACCATATCCTGACTCAGACCCTGCAACTGCAACATCAGAAAGCCTCATCCCCTTATTGATACATACATCCTTGGCTCAAGCCCTATAGATGTCCCACTGCCCCAATACTGGGTGCGGCTTCCCTGGCCTAACTCTTGGGCCACGGGACCACCCAGGAGCTCAAGATGCTCCTGTCTGTCTGTCTGTCTGTCTCTGCTGTCGCTCCCCTTCCCAAAAGTCCTTCACTACCTCCAATAAAGTGTATCCTCTTCATCCCTAACTGAACTGTCTCCTTCCTGCGGCTCTGTCTCCACCTCTCACATCACTCTGTCGCCCCTCACCCACTTTTCTGTTGGGAGGGAGTTACAGATCCATTCTTATGATCAATTGCCCCCTTCTCCCCTCACCCTCCCCTAATCCTCATGGTATCTCACCTCTCATTGTTGGCCCTCAGGGGTTTGTCTATCCTGGATTCCCTGTGTACGATTCCATTCTTGGAAACGTTTTTCAGACTCATTTGTTTAAATGGTTGATGGGACCTCCTTAGTTGTTTTTCTTCACCTCTTCTGCTTCGTCAAATAGCTACCCTTCTTGTCCTTACTCGTTTGAAGAAGCCAAGAGAAGCTTCATGAAGCAAAGGCAGGTTAGTAAGGTGTGTGGAACAAGAGGGGTATGCTCATTTTTGCCAAAAGTCGGTGCACTAAGATGGCTGTGTGAGCAGGTGCGTTGTCATGGTGGCAAAACCAGTCCCCCATCTGCCACAAGTCAGGCCTTTTTTGTCACAGTTCTTGCAGTCTTTTCAGGACCTCTAATAGAAAGCTTGATTAACAGTTCGACCTGGTGGAATGAACTCCAAACGCACTATGAGTCGAGATTTTTGTCCGTTTGGAAAGTTGAAGGGCATCCAGAACAAGGTTTGTCATCAATCAACGCTTCACCTCTTTGAAATGAGAAAACCACTCATACACTTTGAGGTTTCTCCCCCCTCCCCCATAGTGCTGTCCTTTAAACCGTGTTCAACATCACAACAGTTTCTATGGCGTTTTCCCTGAGCAGGAAACAAAATTTCACAGCTCCATGCTGTTCTCTTAAATCGGCCATCACAAAAAATGAGACTTGAGTGAAACTGCTTTTATGAAAGAATTCACTGTGACCAGAGAGAACCTTCCGGTGAAAGTTACTTGATGTTTCCTGGTGAGAAAAATACATACTATGAAAACTCTGCTACACCCAGCAAAGCTTTTTTCCTCCCCCGCCTCCTTTTTTGGGGGAGAGGGGTACTCCCTCCCATTCTTTGCCAATACCATCATCACATGCCCTAGGTAGCTTCAAATCCCCATCCTTTAAGCACAAATCCAGAGACCTAAAAGGGGATTCTTGCCAGGAATGATATTATGGCATAGAAGGAAGTGTCACGTGCTCTCCAGACCTTTGGGCAGCTCTTTATGCCTCAGGTCCTACTTTCTTTACCTCCAAACCACAGACACTTTCTACCTGCAGCTATTTGATGTCAGGCGCTAAGTCTAACTCGCATAAGGACTAGCTGGGCTCCTAGGCCAATGAGAAGGACTTCTGTGATTCTGATCCTCAAGTAGCTTTGGCCTGGAGACTGCTTTAATTATGTCGGGACAAGCATTACAATGTCATCTCATTTAATCCCTAAAAGAGTTGTCGGAGGTTGACGGAAGCTTGCAATGGCTAAAATCCAGATCCCAGAGTCACATCTACAGTTTGCCTGGCCCCCGACCTGCACATAAGAGACCTCAGCTACCTTCCAATTGAGAAATTTTATGATTCAAATTTTAAGGCTCGGTTACTATCCAGCATCCAAAAAGCAATCTGGTATCCCCAAATATCCCCATGGTGATTAAAGATCATGTTTCCGCTGCTACTGTGTGTCACCATTCCTTAGGAGCCCAGCTTTGTTGCTGGCCCAATATTAAGGGCATCACTCTTTTGTGCAAACACTTCCAGAATTCTTCGTTGCTCTGGGGTGCCCTTGAGTCTGTTCTGACTCAGCGCGAGGCCGTGCCCAGCAGAAGGAAGCACCACCGGGCCCCAGGCCAGCCACGCACTGGCTCTTCTGCCCATTCAAGATAAGTAAATAGAGCTGAAAAGAAAATAAAGATGTATTGAGCATGAACATTCTGGCACACTATTTCCCCTAAAAAGAGTTAACATCGTTAATGGAAAGATAAAGCGGACTTCATGATGCTGCAAACAAACATCACGTAAATATTTCCTGTAATTGTTTTATTAAAGTTCCAAATTGCCATCACAAATGTGTGCCTGTTTGTAACCACCCCATGAAGAATCAAAGAAAGGTGCTTCCCTGCCTGTGTGTCCATAAGGTGTCTTGGGAGCAGGTATCAGGCATCTAAGAGCCAGAACAAAATCATTGCCAATGTGAATGGGAGGGGGCATGGAGGGGAGACCCAGTGCCCATCTGGAGACAACTGGACATCCCCTCACAGAGGGCTCACTGGGAAGAGATGAACCAGTCAGGTGCAGAAAAGCACCAATGAAGCACACAACTTTCCTCCAGCTCTTTGGTGCTTCCAAAGAGAGGCAATAACAGCAGGAACAGCTAGGGAGGTCCAGCCAATCATTTAAACAAATGAGTCGGAAAAATGTTTCCAAGAATGGAATCGCAGGTTTGACAAATGGGTTAAGTGTAATGCAAAGTACTTTGAAAATAATATGGCTGTTTGGCTTAAAAAATTAAATACAGAGCTTTGAGGTAAAAAATCTGGTTTGGGGGTGTTTTTTTGGGGGGGTTGTACCCCCTTGTACTCAAAGTACCACAGACTGCAGGAAAACAAATAAATCTGTCTTGTAAAGAAATAAGAATGTTTTTACATTGCTCGGGGGTCTGTAGACTTCTACAACCACTGTGGAAATCAGTACGGCACTTCCTTAAACAAATGCAAACCCAAGTACCTTGTGATCCAGCAAGCTCTTGGCAGGAGGTATACTCAAAGAAACGAAGAATGCAACACGAGCAGACAGCGAGGTTGACTGCAGCAAGCTCCACACTCCCCTGCTGGTGGATCCACTCAGCAGCTCCAGCAATGGGCTCCAACACGGACATTGTGAGGATGACTCTGAACAGGGCAGGGTTTCATTATTAGGACAGACTCGAGAGCCCCTAACTATGGCAGCAGCCCTGACGAAGAAAACCCGCTCACCTGCTTCTGCAAAGACTATGCCCCCAAGCCAGATACAGAAGCTCTGCTCTGTAACCCACCCCACCCCACTCCATGCCACCCCCACCTCCGCCGTTCAGAGTTTGGTTTGGTTTGCTTGGGTGAGGGTAATTTCCTTCTGAAGGACATCTGGTGGGGCAATGGTTAACTATTCAGTTCCTAACAAGAGGTCGGCTGCTCAAACTCACCTAGGGGACCAGCAAGAGAAATCCTTGTAGGTTTGCTTCCCTGCAGATTACGACACACAACTTTCCTCTAGTTCTTTGATGTTTCCTTCTTCCCACTATCTTGATCCCAATCCTCCCTTATAAATCAGATTAAACCCGAGCAGGCACACTGCTACAGATAAGAGCCCCCAAGACAGGGAATCCAGCATAGATCAACCCCTCAGGGCCAACCAGGAGAGTACAGATACCTGGAGGATTAGGGGAGGGTGAGGGGAGAAGGGGGGAATCAATCATAGGGTGGATCTATAACCCCCCCACACACACAGAAAAATGGGTCAGGGTGATGGAGGACAATGTACGATATGGAAATAATCTATAACTTCTCAAGAGTTCATGATGGAGGGAGAGGGCAAAAGGGGGGGGTGATATCAGGGGCTCAAGTGAGGTGAGACTGTTTTGAAAATGATGGTGGCAGCATATGTGCAAATGTGCTTGACACACTGGATGAACAGATGGATTTTGATAAGAGCTGTAAGACCCCCAATAAAAGCATTTCATTTTAAAAAGAAAGAAAAAGTATTAATAAAAAGAAAGGTGCTTCGGGCTGAGCCCGGTGGCATAGTGGTTGTGTGCAGGACTGCAGCCCACAGGGTTGGCGGTTCAAATCCAGCAGCAGCTCTCCAAGAGCAAGGCTCGGCCTCCCACTCCCACCACCAGAGGGCAGTGATGCCCCCCCAAAACAAACAAACAAACAAACAAACAAAAAGGTGCTTCATGATATTTCAAATACCACAAGGTTCCCCATATCAATGGTATCTGCCCCCCAGTTCCCTTCCCCCAACCTCGCTTCCTGTACTTGCAGGGAACCATTGCTTGCTACTGTTTCTGAAGGGCTATTTATCTTGACTTTCATGTACTTAATGATATTAAGTATACAAATGTACATCTGCAAATCTAAAATGATTAATGAGGTAAAGCAAGTAAAAACCATACTAGTAAAGGGAGGACATATTAAAGAACTGGAGGATAGTTATATTGGTTCTGGTAGATATCTTGAGAATTAGGAAAGTACCTCGGTCCTTGGTTCCTCGCAAAAGAATAATTTAAGCCGAAACCTGGCTTGTGATTCAAACAAGTTTCATGAAAATGAAAGAAGTTTTAGGTTTACATTGGCAACCAGGAAATCCTTCTTCAGCTCAGTCTGCCAGTCGGGAAACTGCTTGAGGGAGAGATGCGGTCGGCTCAGGGCCGCATCCTGATAACCTACATAGTAGGGCAGCCGTTCGGAAAGAAACCTCTCCAAACTACTAACATAGCAGTTTTCAATCCTCCTGCGGGGAGGTGTGGTTTATGACCCTGGGCGACTGCATTGGCTGAATTGCGCTCACCTGGCCCAGGTGAACCCACCCAATTGTAGCATTGCTGGCTGGAAACCTGGGTCTCCAAGCATGCGCAGTGTGCCATTATCTTATCAGTTCATTAGTGCTATACCACCTCCTGGATTCAAAGACATGATTCTCTGAGGAATGAAAAATAAGTAAGCTGAACAGCAGAGAAAATATGAAGGTGGAAAGCACACAAGGTTGAGAGCAGCACTCAAGAGATGAAAAGATTAGGTAAATCTGATGCCCAAGACTAAAGTGACCAGACGTCCCGCTTTTTAACAATTTAACAATGTCCCATGGCACTTTAAAATTAAAATAAATATATTATAATACTATTTTTGCATTCTATGAACATTTTTGTTGCTCCATATAGACCAAAATTTTAATGTAGCTCCCCTCCCCCCCTTCCCTGGTCAATGGTGTCCCGCTTAAAATCTGGTCACTTTACCCAAGACCTTTTTAAGAGTATTGAAAAACGAGAATGTTAGTTTGAAGGTAGGCCTGGCCTAAGCCATAATATTTTCCATTGCCTCATTATGCATGTTAAAGTTTGATACTGAATAAAGAAGAACATACAAGAATCGATACATTGACTTATGGTGCTGGTGAAGAATATCGGAAGTAGCATGGCCTGCAGAAAGGACAGATAGCTCTATATCTTCTCATCTGCAGTGTAGAAGCATGTACCCACCTCCAAAGGCTTCTGTAAAGGCTTATGTATGGAGGGGGTGGGACAGTGTTTGGCCCCTGATCAACACATTTCAGCTGTGGCTGCACCTCTTTTTTCCCTAGGGAAAAGCTACGAACCCTCGATTATTATGAAATAAGGGGCAGTTGTACCCTGTCGTCTTGGGTTGCTATGAGTTGAAACAACTTGATGGCAATGAATTTGAGCACAGTACTTCTAGTGGACCCAACACAGACACACGCACACATATGTATGCCACACACACACACACACCCCTGCACTCACTGTTCAGGCCAAGGGCAGGCCAGCCTGGATCAGCTATCTGTGCACGTGAGCCAGGACACACTGCTTAAACCACAGGGCAAACCCCTTCTTCTCAGAGCTGTCCTGCGAAGAACCTACCCTCTCTCTGCACTGTCTGCGAGTTCCCCTTTCTCTCTCTCTTCACCGTCACGGTCTTTGTCACGTGACCCCAGTCAGTCTAGTTTCTGAAACTGCCGCCTCCAGTGGCTTCGTTTCTCAGAAGCCCTCGTTTGGAGCCATCTCAGTCACCCTTTGACAAATGTTCTTTCAGACTCAGATAATTTCCCTGTCTTCTTATTTTCAGTAGTACTTCACCTGCTGCCCATTAGATTCCCAAACAACTTTTGATAAAATGCAAAGGAGACACAATAGGTTCCAGGAGGTCAATTTTGTCTAAAATGACGGGATACCATATTACTTCCCATTTATCATTAAGTAATTTTCATCCAGATGATTTGTTAGTCAATTTTTTTCTAGGAACCATCTGTTCCCTATAATCCTTTTTGTTACTTCTTTCGAAAAAAATAAATATATATATTAAAAAAAATTATTTTATTGGGGCCTCATACAACTCCTATCACAATCCATACATATGTCCATTGTATGTCAAGCACATTTGTACATAAAGTAAAAATATTAAAAGTATGTCTTTGTTGTGTTTCATTCCTCCTGATTTCTAGAACCTACTTTGTTTCCCATATTGGATTTGTTGTGAATCTTTCAACTCCTGACGATTAGCTCCAGTTTCAAAACTCTAATGAGACATTGTGGCGGTCATGTATTCGTGAGGTCAGTTTCATGATTGGAATGTAGGGGTGGAGTCTAACCTGTTAATCTGGAGATAGCCAGTGAGTAGCCAATGAGGCCTCTGTGTGGGCATGGCTTTCTCCTGAGAGTTCTGGGAAGTCTCACGCTATTTCCCAATTGGAGAAGAGAGACTTGACTCTCAGTCTCTGGGAGTCAGTCTCTGAGATGATGAACTACTGACAAGACAAAATGGCAGCGACCGAGAAACTGGAGGAGTTGGAGGAGGAGCCACATGGCCTGGTGGAACCAGACCTCTGAAGCTGGAGAAACCACATGGAGACCCCTGCCAGTGCTGAGTTGCTTCTACCAACACTGGATACTGTTGATGGACCCTGAGCCCTAGGAGATCTCTGCCAGTGCTGGGATGCTTCGACTGCACGTGCTTCATGAGTCAGAAAGAGACTTTATAGATTGGTCTGATTTCTTTTTCTTTATTTTTTTTTTTTGGTGGGGGGAGCATCACTGCTCTCCGGTGGTGGAAGTAGGAGGTCCAGCCCCACTGCTGGAATTGAACCTCCGTCCCAGTGGGCCGCAGTTCCACGTACAACCACTACGCCACCGGGGCTCAGCCCGACTTTATAGATTGGTAATGAACATATAAGCTAAAGTTGGATTTATGACTTTGAACTGGACTGGGTTGGGATGCTTTCTCAATGTTCCATTCCTCTTGTATATAAACCTTTCCCTTATATCCATATATGTGTCTATGAATGTGTTTTTCTAGTCTACCTGGACTAACACATTTCGGTGCCTTGGGAGTGGGGGTACTGGAGAAACAAATCATAAAAACGGAGAGTAGATGTTTGCCTGACTTCTACCTCATGGTATTGTTTCTTCTTTGGCTAGTCAGATATGTCATTGCAGTTTACTGAATTGTTTTCTGGAAACAATATGGAAAGTTAAAGTTTTAATTACTTTGTTTAGATGCTGTCCATTCCATGTGAAATGGAAAAAATTAATGTTGCTAATGTATATTATGAGATCAGTAATAAAAGTCACCATTTGAATGTTTCAGGAAGCATGCTACTCAAGGAGAATGGTTGAAGGTCAAATGGCTGACAGCATGGATCTGTTGTGATTTCTTCAGACACTTAATTCCATGTTTTTGTGTAAATAGAGTAGTTTAGATAAGGATACAAATAAGCTTAATAAGTATTGACCTTGACTGTTTTAAGAATTAAGTTTAGTATCTGACTGTATGCTATTTATACTGATTTCCTATGCCTATTATTGTAGAATATAAGGACATATAGAAATGTTTACTGGGAAGTATGAAAGTATGGAGTCTGTAAATCCAGTTGCCTCAAGCCAAACATTGACCTCTAGATGGGTTTAGGACTCATCTTCAAAGACATCTCTGAAGAGATTGGCCCCACCCAGTCTTTTGGAGTAGTCGGGGTATTTACTATTCTGAGAGATCTGCTTAGGAGGCCAGATTAACTGATTGAAGAAGGAGGAACTTTTCCTTTTTGGAAACCTTGAACTGTGGTCTGTGCTAACAGTTGGAATCTGGAACCATGAAGATAACTCCTCTCTGGGACTGAATGTTAAAGGAAACCTGTGGCAGGCTGAAATGCTTGCTAGGTGTCCACCTGGATCTACTCTTTGAGTAGAAGTAGGAGAAATGCAGCAGTCAAGAGATGGGTTGAATTTGGCCACTGACATTTATGGAATTGGTTCACAGGAAATAGAAAAGATGAGAGCGGGTTGACTGGTCTGAAGTTCATGACCCAGCATGAGAGGGCTAGGCTTGTTGAGAATTTGTGATGGGACCATGGTCTAAAGGGAAGGTGACCAATGGCTACCCTGGGGAGGTTAAGTGAGACAGCCCACATTGACCAGAACCCGACCGGAGGAAGAGAAACTGCTTGAGCCTGTAAACTGGTGCGTATTGCTGCTGATTTTATGGATGGCCTGTCCTGATTTGACTTTGCTTATGGATGTGCACCTCACAAGGTTCCAACTGGAATGAAGATTCTTCACGTTGAAAGATATGATTGTTTCCTCAGAGCACTGGGTTGATGTAAGTGGGCAATATAGAAATTGGATACCCAAAATGGGGGGGGGGGGAGGAGGCACGAAGTGATTGGTTTACAAACTCTCATTGGTGAGGGAATATATATTCATAGGATTATAGGATCAAGGTATAGATATAATGTAACTGCAATTGTAAGACAGAGGATATCTTTTGTTCACTCATAGAATGTTATTTTTAAATGATGGTGACACATGTTGAATTGTATGCATTTTAGTTTTATCCTGTTAGGTATAGGTATGATTTTATTGTTTATTTGAAAGTTACATATGGTTACAGAGTTATGTAAAAGATGTGAAATTGACAAGGGGTGGTCTGTGGTGGTCATGTATTTCTGATGTCAATTCATGATTGAGATGTAGGGGTGGAGTCTAGCCTGTTAATCTCAAGATAGCCAACGAGTAGTTGATGAGGCCTCTGTGTGGGCATGGCAGACATGATTATGGACCTGGCATGTCGACATGTGTTGCCTCTGAGTGTCACACGGCAGGTGAGGCCCTCGTCCTGGGTGAGGAGTCCAGACCTGAGGGTCAGCGTGGAGTGCCTATAATCAGACATTCCGACTATGAAAACCTTGAGAAGGACCCAGGGTGAGAAATGGAAGCAGCATTAAGAAGGGCACGAGTGCTGGTCTCATCGCCTCTACTTGACCTATCCCCTTCCTATGCCTTTGAGATTGCTGGAAATTTCTCTCAACTCTCTCACCTTCTCCCGGCCAACTCCTCTCTGACTCCTCACCGAAAACCAGCACCTTTTGATTTCCCAGTAGACTTGAGAAAGAGAGTCCCGCTGATCTCTCTCCACGTAATGAATACCTGTGTTCTTGGTGGGGGTGCTGGCGGGACATAAGTAGGAACAGCTATCTGCCTTCATCCATGTGTCCAAGGGGTGGACAGTGGTGGCTCATTTTGACCAGTCTTGGCATGGGATATTGTTAGACACAATAGCTCCTCCTCGCTACATGTGAAATGTTTGTTACCCCTCCTGGGAGAGTGGAACTAATGATGCAGGTCAGTCCCTTGACTAGAAGATGCTCCTCTTGGTGCCTTCTCCCCACAGTGCTTCCTCAAAACCTTCTTGTCCTAGCAGGTGTCTCCCAGGGCTGCTAAGCTCCCACCTGATGGTACAGTGTTTGTAAAGAATAAATCAAAAGTGCAGAGTGGGGTGTGTGTGTAGGGGGGGGGTGTCACCACTGTGAATCAGAACATCAGGGTCAGACCCATAATTACCACCTCCCAGCTGTGATGCCCAGTGATGCCATGTGTGTCATGAGAATGAGTGCCCCCTTCAATAACAAGGAAGTGCATGAGACTAGGACACAGGGCCGACAGCCCTGGATGTCCACTCCTGGGCTGCTTGCACTGGCCCAGCCTGGCACACCTCACCTGCAGAAGGGGAAATGCACTCAATCTACCCAACCCCTCGGCCCTGGCGGGGATGGTTAGTGGGAAGGCATTCATAGGGACTTAGGGATTTGGAAAGGGAATCCTTGTGGCCACACCCTATTTAGTTGAATTAAGATATGGGGCTCATCTCCTCACTCTGGCTTCAATAAAAGGAGTACTTCCTGGGAGCTGTCAGGACCCTCCTTTATCCTGTCTCACTTATCATGAGTGGCGTGATCAATAATTACGTAATGCTCTTTGACATTTTTGAATGCTTGGTTATGCACTTCAAACACACATCAAGCAATCTTAAAAGCAACGTAAGTCATTAGCTGTAAGGGTAACACAAGATTAATTCAGCATCTTCTCTGATCCTGATATCCCGTTAAGCATTGCCTTCATTGGTGTCCTCCCCCGGGTAGAGTTGGAGAGAACAGGAGCTGGTGCCTCCTCCTTGGTTCCTAGCTCTCTGAGTTCAGTCTTTCTTCCCGGGTCTTTTATAGGTGGTCTTGCTGGCTCTTTGATGTCATTCAAGGTCTTAAACCGCCCTGGTGGGTGGTTTACTTCTTTTCAGTGAGTCTGTAGTGTTTCAGCATTTCTTACTGGGCTTTTAGTCTCGCTCAAAATGGAGTAACTTATGTTCATAGGTGGTTCATTTGTTCAGCATCTTGCAAGGAAGTTCCGCATCTTGGTAGGCAGTTCCGTGTCTTGTAAGGTAGTTTTAACATGCTGTCCTCCCCATCCCCATGCCATGCCTGCCTGGTGCCAAGGATTGTGCTGGAACGTGACAGGCAAGGGAGGTGGGAGAGGAGAGGGCACTCCAGGCCAGATGGCAGGAAGACAGTGGTCATCTCAGACCCAGCATTGTCTCCTGACTTTCTTCCTCTTGGACCTGAGGATGCTGAGACTCAGAAAGTTCTCTGAAAGCTGTACATTCAGTGGGGACATGGGACACATAAGTGTTGCTGGCATTAGGGATACATCAGGGCTCCAAAGGAATTGGCAACTTTTAGTGGTCGCGTGGTTTTAAATTCATAGAGAACACATTTGTGTTAGTCCAGATGGACTAGAGGAACAAATTTCATAGACATGCATATAGCTATAAGGAAAAGGTTTATATACAAGAGGAACAGGACATTGAGCCCAGTCAGTTCAAAGTCATAAGTCTGATATTAACTCAAATGCCCAAAATCAGCTGATAAAGTCTCCTTCCGACTCACGAAGTCACAGGTCAGTGGGTGCAGAATCCTGGTGCTGGCAGGGGTCTCCCCTTGGCTCCTTGCTTCCAGGGCTTAGGGTCCATCAACAGCATCCCGTGGTGGCATAAGCAACTCATCGCTGGCAGAGGTCTCCATGTGGCTGCCCCAGCTTCAGAGGTCTGGCTTCATCAGGGCAAAGCTGTGTGGTCTCTCCGCCGCCTCCTCCAGCTTCTCAGATACTGCCATCTTGTCTTGTCCGTGATTCATCGTCTCTGAAACTAACTCCCAACCACTGAGGAAGATAGCTTCTCATCTTCACGAGGGAAATATTGCGAGATTTCCCAGAAGTCTCAGGAGAAAGCCATACCCACACTTGGAGGCCTCATTGACTACTCAATGGCTATCTCCAGATTAACAGGCTAGACTCCACTCCCACATCTCAATCATGAAATTAACATAAGCACATGACTGCCACAGCACTGGTAGTGTTGTTTCTCCCATTTTGGAAAACTCTGGACTTACAATAAGGAGAAATAAACTGGTAGTAAGCTCATGGGCTCTCAGACCTCCCCCAGGCCTGTGCTGGCTTGCAGAAGTCTTGATTTGACAGTGGCTTTCGTGATGGTTGGTAAGGGTCACCAGGTGTGCACTGCTCAGGAGAGAAGACAGAAGAGCCATCCCCAGGCTGATGAACTCAGAGCTATCACATGTGACACTCCTGGGTCTTCTAGAACCTTCCTGGAAGTCATGCTTCGAGCCGACGATGACTGCCAGGCTTCTGAACCATCGTCTCTGTGGGAGTTACAAAATCTTCTGTCAACTTGGGAAGGGATGGAATCTAGACTGTCAATCAGGTCACAGCTCGATGACCTGTTGAGGCGTGAAGGAGATAACT
>PVJH01008112.1:27075-87854 GCA_004026705.1 Nesogale talazaci | reverse complement strand
AAAAAAAATGAACCACTGTGTCTGTCAGTCCCTAAGGAAAACACTGGGTAGGAACTTGAAACTGAATGAGAAGGAAGCAGACCTCTCATTTCAGAAGTTAGAAACTGTGACCGCAAAGGCAAACTTTTCTTTTACAATGCAAGAAACACAAGTGTCTGGAGGTATAGTGCAAACCAAGGAAGCTTTAGTCACTCAATTGAAACAAAAAATCATTCTTGTGCCCTAATTTCAGGGAACTTTTCTAGTTCTCTATGATTAATAATTCTATGAATAGTTTGACTCTGGAGGATTTTATGTCCTAGTTTCAGAAGTAAAACCAAGTGGAGAAAGCGCAGATCCCTAACACCATGTTCTCGATTATTTATTTCAGAAATATTTGCTTCACGTTGGTGTCGGGTTGGGCCCTTTAATGCTGGAGCACCTCAAAGGCAAATCCCTTTCACCTCCCCCCCCCCCGCCCCCAAAGGCTCTCTCTCTCCTGGGATGCACTCTAGGAACAGGTGGTA
The DNA here is from genome assembly GCA_004026705.1 of Nesogale talazaci. Lineage (NCBI taxonomy): Eukaryota > Metazoa > Chordata > Mammalia > Afrosoricida > Tenrecidae > Nesogale > Nesogale talazaci. The sequence goes on along the minus strand of PVJH01008112.1, from coordinate 87,348 downwards.
TGCCTTCCATCTGGGTACGAAGGCCATTTCTGACTGGGAACCAAGTCATTTTTGTCCATCAATAAGCAAAACAGAAATCTTTTGTCAGTGTGTCTCTTCCACAGGTTTTTGTTACTGTGTGTGTGTGTGTGTGAATGCAAGTGAAATACCAGCTGGATAAGGCAGAGCCCTGAGTTACTTGCCAGTCCAGCCCATACCTGCCACCCTTTACCTGTTTGCAAGGCCACAGTCCTCTCTTCTCCATCCAGAGACACAATCCTGAGGTGATAGATGGTTCCCGCTTGTAAATCCTTGGGGTGACATTCGTAGGTGGTGTTGTCGATCTGCACTGGGTAGCACCAAGCAGTGCCTGAAGTGTCACTGTTATAGATGAGGCTAAAGTTACACGGCGACCCCAAAGTTCTCCACCGAAGAGACACCGCCTGGCTGGAGACCCTGGGCTCCATCAGGGTGAAGTTACACCTCCCGGGCTCCCCTAGTCCAGTCTGCAAAGGAACCAGAGACAACAGCTGAGGCCCATGGTCCCTCTGCTGTGGGAAGTGTCCAACACAAGCGTACAATGCGCGCCCCCTCCCCACCCGCCCTCAATCTCAGGCTATCGCTTTACCCTACAGCATGTGTAAAGGCTGGTGGCCAAGAAGACAGAGGGTGACAACTTTCTCCCCAGCTGCTTTCCCACCCTCGGGACTCGCTGGCTGGAGATGCATGTGGGCTTTTTGTCCTTGACTGCAGGATGAGGTGACAGCCTGGCCAGGGCGCCTCCCCAGGGTCCTTCCCAGGGGAGAGGAGGAGTTCTTACCACCTCAGTGGCCAAATGACAACCCGAGAGGCAGGGACAAGGAGAGGGCATTTGGTTCTCCTCCTGGGCGGCGGGGAGGTGACACACCAGCCCGACCCCCCGTGGGGTCCACTCACCTGCAGCAGGCTCAGTGCGATCCACAAGGCCAACTCAACTCCATGGCTCAGCATTGCGCTCCGGACTCAAGACTCAGAGCCCGAACAGCAGGGGTTCGGAGGACCGAGCCACCCCGGGGGACCGGTGCCGGGGAGCCGGGGGCGCAGATGCCGAGCTGGAGGGTCCCAGCCCGGGGCGCGACGCCGGGCCACTTGTTGCGCGCTCAGCGCGCCCCGCGGGCGCAGCGCACTGGGCTGGCGGCGGGCGAGGCGCGGGGGCCGCCGCTGCTGCTGCTGCCGCCTGGGGCGGGCTGGGGACGCGAGAGGCGGCGGGGACGGGCTGCGCGCCGCCCTTCCCACGCTGCCATTCTGACCCGCGCCGCCTCGCCCCTCGGCCCGTCCGCGGACTTCCGCAATCAAAAGGCAATTTCCTCGTCTCCCGGCAAAGGAACAATGCGCCGGGGAGGGAGGGATCCCCGAGGAGCCCACGCCGGGGGCCGCCCTGAGGCCAAGCTGCCCCCGCCACCCCGCGCCGCCGCCGGTGGGCAGGGACCCGCGCCCGGGCTCGCTCTCTTCCTTCTCCTCCTCCCCCGACGTTCTCTGCTCCCCACTCTGCCGTCCTCCTCGACCCGGCTCGGAGCCCCCATGAGCCCGCGCCCTCTCACTTTCCAGGCGCCCCCCCCCCTTTCCTCCGTCCACCCCCAGAGCCGCCCCCCCATCTTCCTTCCTATCTCCCTCATCTGCCTGCTCCCGGGCCGCGGTTCCCAGGATTCAACTTGACCCCAGCAGATTTCCCTGGGTCGCCGCACTCTTTTCCTGAAGCTTCTCATGGGAGTGCTTTTGCCCTTCCTACTTCTAAGCATTCCTTGGTCTCCATGCGCGTCCCCCAGACACCAGAGAAGAGGGAAAAAAAAAAAAACCCCAAATGATTGTCAACCTGAATTGCCTTCGCTCTTAACATTCCCCAGGTGGTCGAACCAAGGCCCACCATTTGAGAAGCTCTCAGACTCGCTGTGGTCCAGCAGGGAGACACCTCTAGGGCAGTGCTCCATCACTGCTCCAGGGCCTTTCCCAGCTGGAGGCGAGAAGAAAGCCCCATCTATTCTATCCCTCCCGCTGGGGAGTTCTCAATTGCTGACCTCGTGGGGGTACTGTCCAACACGTGACGGTGCCCACTAGCGCTGTTAGGTACCACCCAGTCGCTCCAACTCATTGCCGCCTGTGTGCAGCAGAAGGGAACACTTCCTAGTTCTGCGCAGCCTCAGGGTTGTCCTTATGTTCATGGTTACAGCCACCACAAGGCACAAGCCATCTCCTACAGGGGCTCCATATTTTTCGCTGACCCTCGACTTTACCAATGATGAACTCCTCCAGGGACTGTCTCCTTTCCCACCCCCACCCCCACCCCCACCCCCAGTGTGTCCTAAGTCTGTATGAGGAAATCTTGCCATCCTTGCCTCTAATGGTTCACCAATAATCATTGGAGCTACATCATCCGGCCATTAAAGGTTATGCCACCCACAATTGTCCAATCGAGAAAATAAGACAATTTAAGCTCATTCTCTGTGTGTGTATTTAAAATGCATGTTATTACGATGGCTTATCCCCCTCCCCCGCCCACACACACACCAATTTACAAAGAAATGGCATTCTATCTTCAGGATAAACTTTTTTCTTTATAGTAACTTTCTCAGTACTTGAATGATTGCACATATACCTGAAAAGGAATTTTAGAACAGCCTCCAATAACTCTGCAGCAACACATTTTCTATTGTTTCTCTTTGGGTGTCATCCTTAACAACTGCTGACTGAGGGGAGCTGAATATCAGTCCACCTTTTAATTTCCAAAAATAGAGCTGGACCCAAAAGCCATAGGAAGTATGATAGGCTCCCTTCTTTTTCAAATAGAAAAACTATCACTTCCTGTCCTGCAGTTAATTTTTACCCTACCTATAGGACAAGGTCAAACTGTCCCTGTGCATTTCCATAATCCTTTACAAGGAGTAGAAGGCTCCTATTTCTCCCTCAGAGCTGGGTGTGAATCGCTGCCATTGTAGTTAACTGTCAAATATGTAAGCACCATAGCACCAGAATTCTTCTCAAGAAGTAGATTCCATCTTAAGAGTGACTAGGCCAAGATATCTACTTGAAGGAAACTAATTTTAATTCTTTTAGAGCGGCCATTAAAAATATTGTAATGAAAACATGAAGTATCTACCAAGATTCTTATCAGCTCTGCCAACCCAGAGATTTCAAAATCTCCTAAATGAGCAAATTCTCAAACCCGAATCACTAAAATCATCACCAGGAGTTGCTCAGAGAAATGCATCTTTCCTATTTCTCTGTTCTGGTTTGACTACAGAACATTTCCTCTCTACATCTGGCCTTCCTCTCCCGTCCCCTCCAAGTTCAATGGCTTTGCCTGGTTTTGGATATATCTGCCCTGTGGAAAAATTGCAAGCATTGTTAGAGATGATTACAGGGTTCTCTGGTCCTTCACAGGAATCCTCTCACAACCCCGTTCCTTTTCTACCACTACGTTAGCATTTTCTTGCCATATTCCTGTCAATGTGGTTTCCTTATCAGTAAAACTGGAATCACATCCTGTTCTAAGTGCAGACCTCCAAGTTACATAGGCTGAGACACCTTTACAAAAGTATATCCTGGGCTAGCAACATGTGCTAGTTTGCCTAGTAAGACAGATTTCTCATCTGGATGGGATTGTTTTGCCCTAAAATATGCGTCAACTTGAGTGGACCCTGATTCCCAGTATTGTTCGGTTTCCTCTTTTTGTGACATGCTGCCTTCATCCTCCATTTTGGGGTAGGTCTAGTAAATCCTAACCTCTCTGTGATAGCCGGGCAAGATGAGGATGTGCGTACAGTGGCTGATGGCTTTAGAAGAAGGTGTGACTCAAGTCCTTCCCTTACTCAGTCCGCACCCATGCATGAGTCACACATCGCTTTATCTTTCATGAGATAAAAGACTAGAGAAGCCAGCTGAGAAAGAAGGGCCTCCTTATGCCTACTGAATCAGAAGCTACCGGAGTTAAATGAACCGAGAACTTACAAAACTCAGGGAGACCCCTCTCTCCACTGAGACTCAGGGAGAGAATGAGGTCAAGTCATCTAACGATTTCCGAAGAGCCAGGCTGCACAGGAAAACTTTCCTTCCAAAGACCTTTCTCTAGAAAGAAAGCTTCCCCCTGGAGCAAGCAGTCTGTATTCAGACTTCTGGCCCCCTAATCGGTAAGAGAATAAAGTTCTCTGTGTTAAAATCATTCACTTGTGGCATTTCTGTTATCGCTGCATTAGAGAAACAAGACAGCGTCGACATCTTATTTTCTTACTTTAAAATGGATTCATCATTTGGGATGGATTTGCCTAACTTTGGCTACTCAGCTATCTGTGCCTGGGCTTCTCTGTGCCCTTTATTTTGGACCTGTCAAGACAGACACACATATTTAGAACTATGTTTCCTTTTAAATATCTTCAAAATATATGAAAAAAAAATCATAGAAACACATGGAGAGAACCAGAATTTGAAAGTTTTTCGAAAGTATGAAACTGCCCATTTTTAAATTTTTTAAAACTCTTAGGTTTACAGCATTGTTCTCAAAGAATCAGACAAAAAACAAACAAACAAAAAAAAACAACCCCAATGGGCTGAGCCCCGGTGGCGTGGTGGTTGTGCGCGGAACTGCAGCCCACTGGGACTGAGGTTCAATTCCAGCAGTGGGGCTGGGCCTCTTACTCCCACCACCAGAGAGCAATGATGCCACCCCAAAAGAGCCCAAAAAAATTCATTGCATTGAGTGGAGCCCAAGTCCCAGCAACCCTCTATGACGGGGGAAGATGTACAAGAAGGTGAAGGCACCATTTTTCCTCTTTGGAGGTTTTGAGGGCAGCAGTCCAAGGAATGACCCACTTAGGCTCCTCTCGAATAATTAGGGGGCCCTAAAGAACCGGCATAGTGCTCATGTGTTGGACTGTGAATGGCAAGGCCAGCAGTTCTGAACTACCAGTTGCTCCTTGGGAGAAAGACATGATGTTCTACTGCCATAGAGAGTTATGTCTTGGAAACCCATAGGGACAGTTGTGTCTGGCCCTATAGAGTGGCCCCTGAATCAGCATCAGCTCAATGGCAGTGATTTTAAAGAACTTATAGAGGAGCCCTGGTGGTGTACTGGGTTATTCATTGAGCTGTTAAGTGCAAGGTCAATGGTTCAATACCACTAGCCATTCCAAGAGAGAAATAGGACATTACTTTCTCCTATAAAGATTTACAGCCTCAGAAACCTTAGGAAGCAGTTCTACTGTGTCCTATATCAAAATTGACTTGGTAGCAGTTGGTTTGGTTTTAGTTTGAAAGAACCCATAACAATAAGCATATAAAAAATAAGCCTATTATGAAATGAGGAAGGATATTTTAGTGTTAGGCTTCTACTGATTATATGCTTTTCTTTTAAAAACACAGACTTTAATATGCATAATCAGAGAGGTTACTTCTAAGGAAGTATGTGAGTGGGAAAAGCTGTCAGATACCATCTTTTCTAGTAAGAGTTTATTTGAAATTACTGTACAAAAATATAAACTCATTCACTTTTTCTTTTTTCTCATCTTTGTTTGGAATGCCTCAGCTTCTTTTGAACCTTTTTATCCTGTATAGTGATACTGCAGTTTTTTAAAAAATTTGTTTTTTGACTGCATTTGTTTTAGAAGGTGCTGCATTCCAGGAATTAGAGCTCAGTCTCTCTGTAATTTCTCAAGGAACCTGTTCTCTTTGCCACTATGAAACCCTCCAGACTACATGGGAAGAGTGAGTTTACTTTGGATTTGAGTGAGCAAGGATTTGAGGATTTTAGCTGTCCTAAAAAATTGTTATAGCATTATTAAGACACCCCCCTCCCACCAAAAGTTGAACACCAAAAAGCAAAGCCACTGTCATGGAGTCGATTCTGATTTATAGTGATCCCATAGGACAGAGTAGGACTGTCCCTGTTCAGCTTCCTCTTCCTGAGAGACTGGTGGTTTTGAACTGTTGACCTTGGAATTACAACTCAACTCAAAACCCACTATGCCATCAGGGGTCTTTTATAACAATCAATTAATTCTAATTCATGGCAAAAAGCATGGACCTTTTTATTTGATGAACAGAGTGACCAAGACAGGGTTCTAGGGCTACTCTTGAGAACTCACCAAGGAGCCCTAGTGACCAGGGCTGGGACTAGGTTGGTGTGATGTCAGATGAAGGAGAAGAGAGGAGGTGGGTCTGTGAAAGTGACAGGTTAATCTGAACACCTCATCCATGACCTAAAAGGTCCTTCATGATCTGCCTCTTCCCCTCTCTCACTTGCCTCCTGCACCCGACTGTACATTCATCCCTTTAGAAAATATTGATTGGGTATCTAATGTGTGCCAGCTACTGGTCTAGGTTTTAAGGGTATTCCCATAGAACGAAGATTTTCTTGCCCCAGCGCCTTTGTGTCTTTTTTTTTTTCTCTTCTTGGACCACTGGTTCTCAAATTCTTTGCTTGGCTGACTTCCCTCCATTCCTTAAGTCTCGGTGTAAACGTTACTCTTTGGTGTGTATGTATGTGTGTAGGGGTGGGGTGTATGTGTTGTGAGGATCCCTCTTTAGTGGCTCTCAACCCCATCCCCCCAAACCAAACAAACAAAAAATCACCTATGAACATCATCAGAAAACCTTTTAGAAATTCAAATTCTAGGGCCCATAGACTTTAGGAATCAGAAATGATGGTGGAAGCCAGCAATCTGTGTTTTCACAAGCCCCTCCTGCTTCAGTGTGTGAGAAAAGCTAGTCAATGTCCAAACAAAAGAGTCAGATGGCTAGTCTCTCTACCCTAAATCAGGTATTATTTTATATCCACGAGAGTGAATGATATTGTCTCATTGTGTTGTTTTATTTTTTTGCATCGCTGCCCTCTGGTGGTCGTGAGAGCTACCCAGCGCCATTCCTGAGATCCGCCGCTGGATTTGAACCGCCAAGCCTGCGGGCCGCAGTCCCATGCACAACCACTAACGCCACCGGGGCTCAGCGATATTGTCTCATTCTTTTTCCTTCAATTTCACCAAGCTTTTCAGTTATACGAAGCTATTTAGGTGATTTAGAAAGTCGTGGGGAACTTTAGAATGTGTCAAACGAGTAACTTGATAACTGTCAAAATATACTCGTATAAGGGGACTTCACAACATTGGTGGAAAATGGAATTAAGGAATAATGACGTTTTTCCATGAAATTTTGAAGTCTGTATAATATGCATAATTTAATATTAATAACGGCTCAGTAAAAATAAGTATCCATGCTAAAGGGGAAAGGATCAGTAAATCTGAGAGGAAAGGCCAGTTCCTCTGCCTTTTCTGTGAATTCTCTTCTACTGTGTAAATGTTACTTCAGGTTCCCCCCAGATATTCTTAAGGAGAAGGAACACAGCAATCAGGAGGAGTTGATGAAAAACAGCAAAAAACATGGCAAATCCTTTTTCAAATGTAGATGTGGACTTATTGAAGAGTAAGTTTGGCAAAAGTGAATCCAACTTTAACTTCCAGTAGGTACTAGGCATCTAAAAATACGTGCATTATAATTAAAGAATGGGAATTTGGATAAGTAGATATGGAGGAGGAGGAGGAGGAGATCCAGGAGGAGAAAGACTCACTATCTTCCTGCTTAAGGTTTAGAAGTAGACTTTGGATTGTTTCCATTTCAAGAATCTCTTGTTAAATTTCCTAGGTCACAGGTCCCCAGGAAAATGGAAATGAAATGGAAAATGAAAATGGAAATTGGAGGATGGTTCTGAGGATGAAGTGAGATGTTACAAACAGTCTGCATATCAGACTGCATATCGGTTTAATATCAGTCAGACTCTGATATTAAAGGTTTCATTAAGTATTAAGTACTTTGATGAGTAATTCTAATAATATGAGGAACCATAAAACAAACAAAGCAAATTAGCACCCAATAACACTAGAGAATGACTAAGTCCACAGATGAGAATGTCTTTCTGAGGAATCCAAAAGACAATCAAGCAGGACTGCTTTCAATCTCATTCCCAAGAGAAACTTAAATAGATCAGAACAAAAGGCATTGAGGAGTGGTTCAGTCTGTTGGTCGTGATAAGATTTCTTAAAAGTCCTTTAAGCAAGGGGTGGCAACGCCAGATAGCTCTCTAACAGCAGGGTCCTTGGTTCTCTGGATGCTTCTTTAAGATTTTCTGGTTTGTTTGCTTTCTGTCTCAATTTCTCACACTCTTCCTCTTCCCCACTTTGTTGTCCACCCCCCCCCCCATGTGGAGGAAATGGGTGTGGTATCATGTTTGCTATGGCTTTGTCACCCAAGATGACTTATAACCAGCTGCCTCTGGAAGCCAGTCACTTTGTCAACTTGAAACACTTCTGCCTCCTTTTCATTCTCACCTTTCTGTTCCTACCATCTTACCGTCCAGATAGCTCCATTAAAGACAGAGCAAACTGAGGAACTGGGGCCTACTGGGGGTGTCAGGGGGCGTGGCTGCTAAACTCAGAGCAAGGCCATGATGTTCTGTATTCACTGAAGCTGACATCAGTAAACAAAATATGACTTTAGGAAAAGAAATAGAAAATCAAATAGACGAACACTGAGTCCATCTTCCTCTGAAAGTGGTGTCTGGCGTAATCATATATGATAATTATATATGTTGCACCTGTATGTATGATACATGTATGTATGGTGAATGCATGCTGTGCTGTGTGATTATTCTGTATAGCACATTGGTAAAGCATTATTTCCCACCAACTCTCCAGATGTCACACAGAATGTTCATTGACTATTTGGTTAGCACATGTGCTTTTTCTGACCTCTCTAGGATGATCTTTACACTGTTGAAAAAAAGCTGGGATAAGTAGATAATTTTTGATAAAATCAGGACGTTTTACATGTAAAAGATCTAGATTTATACTTCTCTCATAAATCTAGATTTATACAACAAACTCACTGCCATCAAATCAAGTCTGACTGATAACCAGCTGTGAGAGGAGCATGACTCCTGTGGGTTTCTGAGCCTGTCAGTCTTTAGGGGAGCAGAAAGCCTCATCTTTCCCCTGTAGAGAAATCAGGGGGTTCTACCACTGATATTGCAGGTAGCCGCCCCATACATGACATGCTTCCTATCCCACCGGAGTTCCTCAGAGTTGGGTCTGGGTCAGGCCTCATTTGGCATAGCTCCTGTCTTCGTTAAATTGTACTGCACATCAGAAGCGCCACAAAGAGAAAGCTTTAACCAACAGACATTTATTTTCTCTATGTATCCAATCCATTGCCATGAAGTCAAATCTGACTCCTACTGACCTTGCAGGACAGAGTCGAACTCTGTCTTTGGGCTTCTAAGACTATCGGTCTTTAGAGGATGCAGCTGGCCTCATCTTTCTCCCTTACATCAGCTGGTGAGTTTGAAAGAGCCCAGCACCTGTTGTCCCACCCACCATGGGGGACGTGTCTGTCCAGATGTAAGGTGCTCCCTCTGGAAGTAAGCTCCCTCTCTCTGTGAGCTCCAGAGGAAGATTCTTATTTCTTTAGCTACTGCTTCCCAGTTCCTTGATGATCTCCATTTGTCTTGGCATTTATTTTACCCCATCTCTCCTCTGCTCACTTGTTCAATCTCAGAATAGATGAATGGAAAACACATCCCATGCTAGTCTGATTTCGGGAACAGAAGTCAAGCCATAATATTCTGTCTTTAGCCACATGAAAAATATATCACCCGTTCCATCATTCTAAAACTCAAACCAATTTCAAACCATGAAATTTTAAGTTCAGAGCCATCTAAATCAAAAGTGAGACTCGAGATGTGTTCCATCCTGGGTCAAAGTTTCTCTTAACTTATGAACCTGTGGAATCTAAATCGAAGTATATGTTTTTAAAACACAATGGCGGAATAGGCACACGGTAAATATTTCCATTATAAGTGGCATAAATTGGAGGGAAAGAAGAGAATTAAAAGAACCTGTTGAGTCCAAATCCAAGTAGAACAATTTTCACCACGCTCAATGCTTGAAAACATTCCTGTGTTATCTGAGACCATTTGGGCATTGGTCTTGGTTGCCATTTAGATGTTGGGTGTTGGTCATTCTTTAGGGATGTGGGTGCAAACTCTCTTGTCCTGGGTCTCCTAAGCTCTTTGGAATGGAAATCCTGTTTCTGTGGTTTTGATTACCCTGTTTGTCTAGTCCAGGAGCCAGCAAACTTTTGAGATGGAAGAGTCACTCCAATCCTTCACAACAATTTAAAAATTATTCCAGATTCATACATATATTTTTACAAACACATGGAATCACCATTATCTGAATGATATTCTTCAACCATTTTACGAAGGAAGCGATGACACTCACCAAAGAGAAGCAGTGCTAGCTCTCACTTTCTCCAAACTCACTGTGCTCCATCCCTGCTGACTCACAGCGACACTCAGTGGCTTTTCCAGACTATCACTGATTCCCAGAGTCGAAAGCCCCGTCTTTCTCCTGTGGAGCTGCTGCTGCACTGCCAACCATCTGGATCTCAGCCCGACACATAACCATGCACGACCAGGACTGGCCCTCACAGAGGGGTGTGCTATGAAATGTCTGACCAAATATAGCAGGCTAATTCTTAAGTTGATAACTTTCTATAGCCTGTGAATGATGCTCTAAATATGCAAAGGAAAGTGTCGGCCTCTTGATAATCTCCCCTAGTTCACCATGTTGAGAAGAGTCAGCCTCTACTTACACGTAGGCTGACAGAGGGAAGAGTCATACCCCACCTCTCCACAAGGTCATGGCTGAGCACACGAAACAAGATTGCTGTGACGGTCATGTGCTTATATTAATTTTATGATTGAAATGTAGGGGTGGAGTCTAGCCTGTTAATCTGGAGATAGCCATTGAGTAGACAATGAGGTCTCTGTGTGGGCATGGCTTTCTCTCGAGACCTCAGGGAAATCTCACAATATTTCCCTCTTGGAGATGAGAAGCTATCTTCCCCAGTGGTTGGGAGTTAGTCTCAGAGACGATGAATCACGGACAAGACAAGATGGCAGCATCCGAGAAGCTGGAGGAGCCCACGGAGAGACCACACGGCTTGCCCTGATGGAGCCAGACCTCTGAAGCTGGGGCGGCCACATGGAGACCTCTGCCAGTGATGAGTTGCTTCTGCTGTTGATGGACTCTGAGCCCTGGAAGTGAGGAGCCATGTGGAGACCCCTGCCAGCGCCGGGATTCTGCACCCACTGACCTGTGACTTCGTGAGTTGGAAGGAGACTTTATAGACTGATTTTGGGCATATGGGTTAATACCGGACTTATGACTTTGAACTGAACTGGGCTAGGATGCTTTCTCAATGTCCTGTTCCTCTTATATATAAACCTTTTTCTTATATCATATGTGTGCCAATAAAATTTGCTCCTCTAGTCTACCCCGACTAACACAATTGTGTTTTTCAGCCACTCCAAAGCAGACCTGGAACTCTTGGCATCACAGATTGTAACAATGGAGTCATGTCACAAGATCAGCAGCTTGAAATCATCAGCTGCTCCATGAGGAAAAGGCTAGACTTCCTACTCACGTAAAAATCTATAGTTTCAGAAACCGATGCGGTTGTTTTACTCCAATCTGTTGGATCGGGTCGCCATGAGTCAGAATCAACTTGATGGTAGTGAGTGAATTGAGCAGTTCCAAAATATTAGGGTTATCACTTGTCTGTCAGTTACTTGTGCTGTGGGAGCTTGTGTGTTACTCTGATGCTGGGAGCTATGTCACTGGATTGCAAATACCAGGAGGAACACTCAAAGTGAACAGGTTTCCACCGAGCTTCCAGAGGAGAACAAGCTATAAAGAAGGAATAGGCAATCAACTATAGAGGAATTAGCTGTGAAAACTTTATGGACAGCATCAAGACATTGTCAGATATTGAAAACCTAATGAACAAAAGTAGAACCTTGTTAGAGACAGCGCCAGAAGATGAGCTCCTCAGGTCAGAAGACCACAGAGTAACTGAGGGAAATCTGCCTTTTCCAACTCATAGACATGACCATAACTAACATGGATGAAGTAAAACCACCGGGAGTAAAGCCTCAATTTTCAGATGGGGCAAGGCACAAAATGAGAAGGAACAGCTGCAAACATTACTTAGTAATTGAAACTTGGAATGTACAAAATATGAATATAGGAAAATTAAAAGTTACTAAAAAGAAATTGGACAGCATAAAGATCAATATTCTAAGTGTGAGTTGAAATGAACTGGTAATGGCCACATTTTGAATCAGAAAATCTTATGGTTCACTGTACTAAGAATGTCAGATTAAAGAGGAATGGCTTCCCATGCATCATCAAATAAAGGACGTTTCAAAATCTATATCGAAATACTATGCCATGTCTGCATACAAGGAAATTCAGTCAATAGAATTCTTACTCAAATTTAGGCACCAACCACTAGTGATGGAGAAATTGAAGAATTCTATCAACCTCTTCCGTTTGAAATCAGGTGTACCTGCAATCAAGATGCATTGATAATATTGGTAATTGGAATCCAAAAGTTGGAAAAAGTACGAAATACCAGTACTTGGAAATATGATCTTGGTGATTGAAAGGAAACTGAAGGTAGCATGATAGAATTTTGCAAGACTAAACACTTGCGGCTGAATTTCAAGAACATCTCAAGAACAGATTTGACTCATTAAACATTAATTACTGACAGAAGACTTGATGAGCTATGGATCATGTCAAGAAACCCAAAGAAAACAAAAGGTCAATAAAAATACAGGAATGAAAGAAAAGATTAAAGTGGATATCTGCAGATCTTCTAGGACAAATGGAAGAAATGATGAAGTCAAGAGCTAGACAGAGTGGTTCAAGGGCACCTTCAGAAGACAAAGTCAAATATTATAAGTTGTAAGCAGTCAAATATTATCAGGAAAAGGTGAAGAAAATAAAATTAAAACCTTGACCTATAATATTAAGTCTATAGGCTAATTTTGAATAATGCATGAAGCATCACTTAGCCAAATGCCAGGAAGAAACCTGCATTTTTACTCATTCCACAGAAAGGTGACCCAAAAGAATATGCAGAGTATAGAAAATATCATTGATATAATATGCAAGTAAAAGTTTGCTGAAGATCATTCAATAACACTTGTAGCAGTACATCAACAGGGAAGCTATCAGATGTTCATACCAGATTTCAAAGAGGACTTGGTACAAGGCTGTTTCTAGTCTGGGTAGACTAGAGAAACAAATTCAGAGACATGCATATTAATATAAGAAAGAGCTTTATATACAACAGCAATGAATATTGAGAAAATGTTCCAACCCAGTCCAGATCCAGTCTATAGCTCTGATATTAGCCCATATGCCTGATAACAATCTATAAATTCCTTCACCAACTCATGAACATTCAATGATGCTGAATGTGGGGCAATTACAGGTCAGTGAATAGGAAGTCTTGTGGATCCAGTGGCACTGAAAGCATCTCAATGCTGGCAGGGTTCCATCAGCTTCTCTCCATGTGTCTTCTCCACCGGGATGTCTCACAGGGAGTGAGCAGAAAGAGAGAGTGTCGCCCCCTTTAGGAGAAGGTTATGCCCACACAGAGAGCGCATTGGCTATATCCTGACAGGCTCAATTCCACCCCTAAACTCTTAATCCTCAAATCGACACCAGATTATGTAACTACCACAAAGGGATATTATTGCTGATGTCAGAAGGAGCTAGACTGAAAGCAGAGAATATAAAAAAGATGCTTACTTGTGCTTTATGAACTGTGTCAAGGCATTTGACTATGCGGATCTTAACAAAGCTGTGGAGAGCTTTGGGAAAGAATGGGAATTCCAGAAAACTTAATTTTGCTTATTTGGATCATGAATATGGTTCAAGAGTCAGTTGTGAGAACAGAACAAGGGAATGCTCCCTTATAATCCTTATAATCCTCCCTTATAATCAGGAAATGTGTATATCAAGATTGTATCCTTGCACCATATTTATTAAATCTGTGTGCTGAGAAAATAATCAGAGAAACTGTATTCTAAGGAGAAGAGTGTGACATCAGAATTGGAGGAACGCTTATTAGTGACCTCCAGTATGCAGCTGATGCAACCTTGCTTGCTGAACATGATGAGGACTTGAAGCATTTGAAGCTTTAAAATTAACTCAGTGTAAAAACCACCCAAATCCTCACAAATGGACCAATAGGTAACATCATGATAAACTGCAAAGAGATTCAAGTGGTCAAGTATTTTGTCTTGTCTTGTATCAAACCATGCATTGCATCTGAAAACTCTGACACACGAGAGCTCTTAAAGCTGTGGAAAAACTGTGTAGGATGTGACATGGAACACTAAGCTACACCTGACCATGGTATCTTCAATTGCGTCACACGCATATGAAAGTTGGACATTGCATACGGAAGACCAAAGAAGAAGAATCTATGTGTTTAAATTGTAGCATTGGAGAAGATTATGGAAAGTACCATGGGTGGCCACAAGATCAAACAAGTCTCTTACAAGAATGGCAGCCAGAATGCTCCTTAGAAGAGAAGGTAGCAAGTCTTCACCACGTGGACCTTGGGTGTGCGATCAGGAGAGACCAGTTCTTGGAGAAAGACATTGTGTGTGTTCAAGTAGAAAGGCAGCAAAACAGAGGGAGGCCTCCCCAAGAGGGACTGACATAGTGACTGCAGCCACAGGCCCCAACTGCAGAGCAAGTGCAAGGGTGGTGCCGGATGGGGCAGTTTTTGTTTTGTTGCACATGGGGCTGCCTTGAGTCGGAACTGAATCGAGGACGCCTGGCAACAACCTAACCAGGCTTAGGTCAGGAGTCCTAGTGGCTAAATGGTTAAGTAATCATCTGCTAAGCAAAATGTCAGTGGTTAGAAATTACCTGTTGGTTCTGTGAAAGAAAGATGATCTGGTGATCTGTTTCAGTAGAGTATAGTCAAGAAAACCGTATGGGGGCCGTTCTGTCATACTTCACGGGGTTGCTTTGAACTAGAATCGATTCATTGCCACACACCAACAAGCATTAGGATAAGCTAGTGTCCACATAACCCATGCTCCCAATGGGTAGACTCCATACCACACTTAGACATTTTTTTAACAGCTGGAGGGTTTTCCTTTGATGTACCCCATGATGGATACATCATTGCTCAGGACACAAAGTAGAAACATAGCAAAGAGATATCTTTTGTGATAGGCTCTCGGTAGCTCTACTGCCTTAAGTGGTATAGCCTTACAAAGAGGGTGCAAACACTAATATTCACACACACACACACACACAAACACACACTTACGAACAGCAGGCACTTGTTCTAGTTATCTATGGAACTACTTACTATCCATTGTCCCAGGTCTACCAGGGATCCAAAATGAGGGAAGTCTTGATGAAAACGCTATGCCTCCAGGGTAATTCTCAAGTAGACATTTCCTCCTGAGATGCTCATCTGTATTTACTCATGATATCAATCTGCTGCTTAATCAAAATAAAACCTGATGCCATTGAGTTGATTCAGACTCTTGCCTATCACACACGTGTCACAGTCGAATGATGTTCCATAGGGTTTTTAATGGCCAATTTCTAGAAGAGTAGGCCAGTTGGTCTTCCTTCTGAGGTGCCTGCAAGTAGCCCCATCCTTCTGTGGCATGCCTGATGGTTTCCCTTTTAGTCATCTACTCAGCATGCAACCACTCCATCACCAGGCCACACTGCTTCAAAGCCAGCTTAGGGTTTTCATTTCACTTACTTCAGAATAACTGTTTTTTCAAAGCTGTTACTCTCTTCGTGGAATAGGAAGTTGCCAACAGATCCCACCCCCTTATCGATAAATCAGTTCTGACTCATTTTCTATTCTGCAGGACAGAATAGAATTCTACTCTCCTCTGTCTTCATTGCATGCGGAGCAGCCCTGGGGGTGTAATGACTACTCCCCCGACTGTGGAGGAGAAAGTTGGGACTTTCTACTCCAATAAAAAGTTTCACTCTCAGTAACCCACAGGGGCAGTTCTACCCTATCTTATAGGGTCACGATGAGTCGGGCCAAAATTATAGTTATGAAGTAGCAATGAAAATAATTTTATGGCATGAGGAACTGTACTAAAGGGTTGTGGCATTAGGAAGGTTGAGAATCACTGTGCCAGATGGTTGCATTTTATGTGTTTGTGATTTATATTGTGTCAAAGCATTAACTCAGTAAAATAACAACCATTAGGAAGCCTAGGGCTAGAGTAGGCTATCCTTTGAGCTGTCATCTTCAAGGTCATCAGGTTGAACTCACCACTGCTCTCCCTGTACCTCTAAAATGTTAAAGGCTCAGAAACCCACAGGAGCACTTCTACTCTGTCCTACAGGGTGGCTCTGAGTCAGGACCAACTTGATTTAACAGTAAGATTGGTTTGAGTTTTAACAGAATAACCATGGGAAATGATGGAGCAAAAACAACAGCAGCAGCAGTCATTAATAGTTGAAGCTATATTTACGTTCTTGCTACTTGGTAATCTACTCTCATTGGCTGATCAAGAAAATAGTAGCTCTTTGTCAGAATAGGACTTGAAGGAGGCTACTAATGAATTGGGTGCTATAGGAACATACTCACTGATATGACCCTTTTTGTAACTCCAGTAGCCGCAGAATCTCTGATGGTTAGATTTTACGTCAAACATATATGGTATCTATGTGGGGGTAAAGGTGGAGCTCAATCTGTCAATCAGGTTGTACACAGCCTGGAGATGCCTTCTTACAGGTGTGACCTTTGTTGTTGTTGTTGGTTTTGGGGGGGAGCTTCACTGCCCTCTGGTGGTGGGAGTAGGAGGTCCAGCCTTTGCTCCTGTGGAGCTGGAATTGAACCTTCGTCCCAGTGGGCCGCAGTCCTGCGCACAACCACTAAGCCACCGGGTCTCAGCCCTGAGGTGTGATCTTTTTAATAAAAGAGATGGTGAGAGCTTCTCTCTCTATTTCCCC
Organism: Nesogale talazaci; assembly: GCA_004026705.1. Taxonomy (NCBI): domain Eukaryota; kingdom Metazoa; phylum Chordata; class Mammalia; order Afrosoricida; family Tenrecidae; genus Nesogale; species Nesogale talazaci. The sequence goes on along the minus strand of PVJH01008112.1, from coordinate 70,483 downwards.
TTTTTTGCCTCTTTGTTTCTCTGGAGGAGGAGCTGTGGTGGCATAGCAGCCATGCATTGACCTGTGTGATAGTTACATGATCTCCTGCCAACTTGAGTGAAGGGGTGGAGTCTAGCCTGTCAATCAGATCATAGCCAACGACGCTTCTGTGTGGACATGGCCTTTTCTGGAAGATTCTGGGAACACCTGACTTCCTGGAGGCAGGATGCATGCTCTCTGCTTCACATTCCCAGTGATTAGCCACATGGATTCATGCTGATTGCAGCAGTAGCTGTGGGGCTGGAGGAGCCATGTGGAACCCCCCACCAGTAGTACTGAGTTGCTTCCACTCTCACCAGGTCCACAAGACTCTTCACCCACTGATCTGCCTCTGATCTGCCTGCATTCAGCATCATTGCAAGGCTGCATCAGTCTAAAGAAGAATTTATGGACTAGAATCAGACATATGCGCTAATCCTGGACTCGATCTGGACTGAGCTGAGATGATTTCTTACCATAAAATCACTCTGATATGAAGCTCTTTCCTACACCTAGGAGTGACTCTGAATTTGTTTCTCTAGTCAGCCTGGACTAACAGACTCCCAACTGGAAGGTCAGCAGTTCAAATCCACCAGTTACTCCGCAGGAGGTAAAAGAGGTTTTCTATTCCTGTAAAGGGTTCAAGTCGGAGAGTATGGGAAGGGAAGGTGGGGAAAGTGGAGTGGGAAGTGGGAACTGATGGCTATGAGTCAAAATCAAGCAAGTGACAGCGAGCTTGGTTTGGTTGGGGACTTCCTTGTTTGGATTGTGCGTTTGGCTCTGGAGTGGACAGTCCCCCAGGTCTGTCAACCCCCGGAGCTGAGGCACCCTGTCTCATCTTGGAGTCCCCTGACTCTGTGTCCCCCAGCCTGGGATCTCCCAGCTACCTTGGTGCTCTCCTGCATCACCCACTGGTAGCTGCAGGAGTCTGAGCATCTCCAGCTAGCATCTGACTCATGGATTTGAATGCGACTGCACGAGGGTGTTTTTTGTATATAAAATTTCTTTCTTGATAGAAAGTTCCTTCTTATACATATATGAGGCTCACTCATTTTTTTTTCTCTTGAGGAAACAGCCTACACACAATCTGCTCATAGTTTGTCTCATTCACACCAGATTGTGCATGAGCGGTGGTCAGGAGATGGCTCTCTGGGTGACACCGTGTGCTGTGTCATCTAGGCTTTGCTTCAGCACAGAGTGGCAGCATCCCATCTTCAGACCAGTGTAAGGAGACTCCCCGTATGCATTAAGGAACACGATGGAGGAAGATGCCTCAGACTTGGGAGGAGCTGGTAGGGGGTGTAGTATGGATCAGCCCTCTCCCTCGCTTATCCAGGGACTGATACTGGGCTGGCATCTCTTTGAAGGCCAAAGGGAAGGAAACACAGACATGTTAGAGTCCAGATTAGCACCACAATGGCTATTCATCAATTGAGGAAATGCAATCCCTCTCCCAGGCAGTGGTAAGCGTGGGGCCAGCGAGGAGGGGATAAAGAGGTGTCACTTTAAAGACTATTAATAGAAATTCAGCCATATCAGAATGGACTGGTAACATTTTTGAATGAATGTCCAGCATTTTAATTCTCTCAAAGCCCTTTCATATAATATGTCCGCCCATCTGGACCTCATAACACCCTGGCGTGACAGACCGGATAGGAATGATCCAGGGGATACAAGAAGGTAATATTCATTGCCAACATGATTGAATACTTGCTATGCACATACAATGTGCTAAGCATTTTGTTTAATCACAATTTTAATCCTTACAATTGTTTTACAAGGTAGATAAACGTCCTTTCCCTCCAAACAGTGATAACGATGACTACAACAACAAATAAAATTAAAGTCGTCATTGGCTTGATTCCCATTCTATGGAGACTCTATGTGTATAGAATAGAAATGTACTTCTTAACATGTTCCAGACTACGACTTTTCAGAATGGGCTAGAGGGCCATTCTCCAGAGGCACCCCTGAATCTTTGGGTCTGAAGCACCAATCTGTTGGTGAGGGACTACTATTTTGAAGGGAGAGTGCTCATAATTATTCTTGCTTTTAAGAGGAAGCAAACATGACTTGGGTTGAGGAACTAATAAATGATACTATTGGGGTTTAAACCAGGTTTGCCTGGTATATTTAAAGCACTCACTAGCTCTTCACCCTACCTTCCAACTTTCATATTTGGGGCTGTAATCTTTCAAAAGTAGGTTGGCAGGCCATTTGTCTGAAGTGCCATTGGGTCGTTTTGAGCCAGCTTAGGGGTTAGAAGACTAGCATGCACTGTGCTGTCCCAGGTTGGAAGAAAACACTCAAAGCACACAGTGGTGCAATAAAGGACTCAACCTGTGGGTCCGGCTGTGCTCTGTGGGACATGGGGCTATCTATTGTGCCTTGGAGCTGAGGGTGGCAGCTAACCACCGCTCACCACCACAGCTGGTGACCATGAAGGTCACCCGGCTACATGGGATTCCAGATTGGACATCCCTGGAGAGTACAATAGATTTCAAACAATAGGTAGATATTTGCCAAGTTTTGAAGCCAAAGCGAGGTTCCTGGCCTGCCTGCCCTCCTCCACTTTGGAAGTCATTTCTCTAGCTAGTTCTCTTCCCTACACCTGTCCTCTTCCCCCTGCACCCTCCTGCTGCCCATTCCTCAGGTCCCCAGAACATTGTCTTCCTAATACTCTCTCACAAGACACAAGTGGAACAACAGGTCTGGAAGGTAGACATCTGATAGCCACACCTGGCTGGATATACCTTTGTGCACCCGTGTAATCCCCGGGTGCCTGGGTGAAGGTGCAAGTAGGGATTGCGATGGAGATCTTACTCCACTCTCCCGGATGCAGCCATGGGTACCTGGAAGTGCCTTTTTTTTTTTGTAACTGGCAGCACAATGCATAACCACTGCGCCACCAGGGCACCTATTGAAGTGCCTTCTGTTAAAGAGCACAAAGGCATGCAGCAGGGCCCCTCTTCCCCAGGCCCCTCTCACCTCCCCTGGGCCCTGCTCCTTGAGGGAGTGATAGCAGGGGCTGTGATCACAGGGTGAACTCCTGCTCCCTGAGTTCATGTTGATGGCTTGCATAACACGGGGCCTTCACCTGTACAGAAGCACCATCCACAGTGGGTGACACAGGTCCAGGGGGAAAGTACTGTGGCGCCAGGGTCATCTTCATAGAGATGAGCAGTTCTCCCATTTACTCCTGCGTCAGCCTCACCCAGAGGCTTTGAAAATTCAGATGGAAAAATCCAGAAAATCCGAGTTGCTGACTCTGAGGCTCTAGGGATGCCCTGGGAACCATCTGGGAGGTGACAGACCTGAAAACCTTTGGGGACAGCTCTCTTGGGATGCACATAATGTGACAGCAGCTGGTTGGTTTGCATTTTGTCTTGCATCGGTTCCTAAAAATTTCCCAGGCGCGGCCCCTCGGGCTGCCGGTCAGGTGCCTGAGGCTATGCACCATTGACTAGTGGGTCTTTTCCTAGCCTCTGCCCTATGCAGCCTTTCTGCTCATTGACTTTGCACTGGTAAAGATGCAGACATTCATAGAAGATGATTAAATGGCAAACGTTTATACAAACTGGGGAGAGGATAGGGCAAGCTATTGAGAGATTTGATACATTTAAATTGTAGAACTCAAACTTGATGCTCTGAAATGTAATCCCCCCAGATAAACATTCCTAATAAAAAACTGAAACTAACAACTCTCAAAACACTGCCACGGAGTCCATTCTGATGCCTAGTGACAAAGACCAAAACCCCAAAGAAATAAAACCAAACCAAATCCGGCAACTCGACATTATTTTCTGGGCAGATAAAAGGAGGCAGAGTGCCTGCAGCAATGTGCTCAAAGGAGAGCCGAAGGGAGGATGGAGAAGAACCAGCAGCGTTCCCTCCTGCTCTCCGCTGGGTTGCCAGGAGTTGGACCAGAGGGATGGACAGATGGACGGATGGACGCAAGGGCACCCACCACCACCACACATTGTTTTCTAGGTGCTGCTCTGCGCACATATGCTAATTCATTAACTTCCTGCCCTGGAATCCAGAAGTAGACAGTGGAAGCAAATAGAGGGTGTGAAAGAGGGAGAGGGTGGCGGGGGGGGGGGGGGGGGGGGGGGGGGGGGGGGGGGGGGGGGGAGAGAGAGAGAGAGAGAGAGAGAGAGAGAGAGAGAGAGGAAGTGAGAGCAATGGTGTTTTAAAATCAAACAAAAGTCTTCTAAAATTATATCATTATAAATAGGGGGGAGTACAGATTGGTGACCCAAAGCCCATCAATAGGTGAAGCGGCATCCTCTTACAGAGGGGTTGCAGGGAGAAAATGAGCCCCTTAAAGTACAGTGTAGTAACAATGAAATATGCAACTTTCCTCTAGTTCTCAAATGCTTCCTCCCACCCACTATCATGCTCCCTGTTCTACCAGACAAGTCCGGCTAGAACAGCGGATATACACTGGAGTTAGAAACATGGGGAATTTAGGATAGATATTCCCTCAGGATGAGTGATGGGAGTGGTGCCACTGGGAGGGTGGAGGGATGGTGGAGTAGAAGGGGGAACCAATTTCAGGGGACTACATATAACATCCTCTCTGGGGCATGGCCAACAGGGAAGTGAGTGAAGGGACACACTGGACAGTGTACGATGTGAAATAACAATTTGTAAATTATTAAAGGTTCATGGGGGAGGAATGAAGGGAAATATGGGGAGGTAGAACTGGAAGCCTTAGTGGAGGGAGGATGTTTTGAGAGTGATGATAGCAACAAGTGTGCAAATGCATACAATTGATGTATGTATGGATCGTGAGGGGAGGTGTATGAGTACACAATAAAATGATTCATTTAAAAGAAGGGGGGAAGGGGAAAGAGGAGCTTTTTTTTTAAAAAAAAGAGGAGCTTATACCAAGGGTTTAAGTGGAAAATGTTTGGAAATGAATGTGGCAACATGTGTGCAAATGTGCTTGATACAGATGATGCATTGAATGTTATAATAGCTGTAAAAGCCCCCAATAAAATTATTTAAGCTAAAAAGTAAAATAAATAAATAAAATGAAGTAGCACTCAAGACCAAAAAAAAAAAAAAACCCAAACTCCACAAGTCTTCAATGCAAGACCTAGTGCTCGGCCAGGGGAGGGAGGGGGGAAGAAAAGGAGAGAACCCTTGCCCAAAGAGTCTAAGCACTCCTTCACTGCACTTGCAGAGGTACTGATAGGCAGTGGTCACTGGGCTAGGAATCGGGTTTTCTTTGGCATTTCCCTTAATCAACAGGAGTTCATGTAAAGAATAAGATTATTAGGCAAGTGCCTGTGTCTTGGGGTTTGTGTGTGCATGAATAATCTCCCCATTCTGTCATTTCTTAGTTTGCATTTTGAAAATGGTGATGATAAGAATCCTATGGTTGGGAGAGAATGACGCTGGCAGAACGGTTACTAACCAAAGATGTTTCTTACTCAATAGGCACATATTTTGCAGCAAGTCTCATCAAAAGATGGAGTATAATCTGGCATCGCTTTGTGCTTTCCTCTGACCAGTAGACAGGTGGTGGACGCGATCGTGTGTGAGTCTAGAGATTAGAACTCAGGGACTAGCAGCTTGTACTGGCCTTCTTGAAAACTCTCCCTGAACCAGAATGCAGTGTAGCCTCATGGGGGGCGACAGGCCTTGTGGAGGAGAGCAGAGATGACCCATCAATGGCAGAGGAGAAACTAAGCTTTACATGGAATCTAGAGTTTGGGTTATTTTCTGGGATGGGTTTTTTTGTTAATATGTGGAGCATGAATATTGAGTTTTAGATGGATGTTATCCAGAAAAGTCACAAACATTCCTGAATTCTACTCAGAGGCCAAAGAAGGACCACAGGGTAGATTAATTATAAAAAAAAGTAAAGACTGAAAGTAAAATGGAAACAGATGTGGACAAGTTCATTTGAAAAAAGAAAGAGAGACTGAAAAACAAAAAAGTCCCAGTAGTCATTCAATATTTGTTTCGTGATCAATAATGTTCACTGGTAAGGGGTCAGATGCATGGAATTCCAAACAATACAAAAGAAACTAAGGTCCTGATGAATGTTATGTGCTGTGTTTCTACTTTCTTTTAATTAGTAGGCTTGGTTAGAAAACACTAAATATTGCCAAGCAAAACTGCAGATAATGGGTTTTTTTGGGGGGGGCATCACTGCCCTCTGGTGGGAGTAGGAGGCCCAGCCTTGCTCCTGGAGAGCTGCTGCTGGATTTGAACCGACAACCCAGTGGGCCACAGTCCCGGTCACAATCACTATGCCACGGGGGCTCAGCCCCATATATTGGTTTGTTATAAATGCACTGTTTGTTATTGCCTAAAATGGCAACCTCTGAGGAGGGGGGCAGGGGGAGGAGTAAAATCAATGAGCATGTGAAATAGAAACACGATGACTCTGACCGCTTCTGAGTCATGTGACTCATCTGGGTCTAGTGGACTTGCTCTCCACGGTGGTGGCACAGGCCGGGAGGAGGATGAGTGAATCCTGTCATCAGCCACGGGGTGCTGACTCTTTCCCCTCCCTTATGAGAAGAAACAACCGCGGCATCGGCAGGCTGACCTGCAAGGATTCCATTCTCTGATTTCTGACTATGTTGTACATGTTATGCTCAAACCCTGGTTTGATGAAGAAAAGACCAACCTGGTGGGGTCAAGTTATGCCAGGCTGGCTTAATTATCATCAATTTATAACTCCATTTCAAAGATGTTCCTGGGACACAAAAAGCTGCCACATGCCACAGAACGGCTAAGACCCAATGTGCCTATTCACCCACCTAGGCCGTTGCCCTTCCCCACCAAGCAAGTCTGCCCAGCCGTGGGCTTCTCTGAGACGGTTTCCGACCATCCTCCCCAGCCCCTCATTGGCTTACCTCTTCAGTGGTGCTGGACTGCATCTGGGTGGTTGTTGGAACCCAAGGTGTCTCTGTAACTCCAGCTGTCCGCACACTGGGACTCTGCGTCTTGCTGCTGCTTGTACTGTAGGTTTCGGTAGGACTCCGGGTGCAGGCCTCGGTGATGTTCCTAATAAGGTTTTTTGTGCTATATGTGACTGCATGAAAAGTAGTGGGGACTTGGGACAGATCAGTGTCTCTTGTGCTTCTCACTGAAACTTCTGCTCCCAGGAGAGCTGAGGTAAAGAAATGACAGTTGCCAAAATTACCCTTCTAGTTTATGGATACTTCAAACATAAAAGCAGTTTTACTTAGAACATAGTAGTCTCTTCATAGCGGGCATGAGATATGGTTCAGTTATATGAAAGATGAAAAATGTTTTGAGGGTGGCAATGCTCATTTGTCCTCTTTAATTCACTCATCCTCCAATCTACCTCTGTCTACTTTATGTAGCAGAAGGAGAGTTTGGGCTCCTGGGAACACAGACCGCAGTTCTTGGTAGAAGTAAGACCATGTTAAATGCACAGTACTCTAAGTAGTTTTTTGACTCAATTGTTGCATTTTATAACTTAGTGGTTTGTTTTTGTGGAGTCTATGAACTTTGGGGATTACTGATTTGGTTTTAGGGGTCAAGGGATGTCCAAAAATGTATGTAGAAATGTGCATATGAGGAGAAGTTTCAAAGCCCTCATCAGCTTCTCAAAGGGATTTTTAAAACACCAGGTTGAAAAACACTGCTAATGAATTGCTTAACTTGCTCATAAAAATTGAAGACTCTTTCGAAGACAATGACGTTTCTTTAATATCGGTACAGACAGACTGTTACTCATCCTGGGTGTTTGTTAAGTATCAATTTGTAAATTATTAGGGGTTCATGGGGGAGGAGGAGGGGGGAGGGGAAATATGGGGAGCTGGAATTAAAAAAAAAAGAACTAGGGGAAAGGGGGAAAGAGGAGCTTATGCCAGGGGCTCAAGTAGAAAATGTTTGGAAATGAATGTGGCAACATGTGTACAAATATGCTTCAAGCAAATTATGTATTAAATGTTATAAGAGCTGTAAGAGCCCCCAATAAAGTTATTCAGAAAAAAAAGATTAAAGAAAAAAAAGTATCCAGTCACAGAACTGTTGTATTTCGAAGTGGTCTATATTCTGGAGGCATAGTGAATGGATTGAAAACTTATGACTTGGTGCGGTGAATGTGAAGTTTATTTGTGAAGCTGAACTTCCCATATACGAATAACATGCACATGTGCACAGACATCCATCCTCTGCTAAAAAGTTGATTTTGATCACAGTGAGCCTACAGGACAGCATCGAGCAGCCCCAGCTGGCTTCTAGGGCTAGAAGAATGTGTACCATGGAAGCTGATCCTCAGTCTCTCTTCCCAGAGTGGTTGACCTTTTGGTTGGCAGTGAAGTGCATTAATCACTGCACTACCAGACTCGCTGGTCTGTAATTTTAAAATGCACACACCCTGCTCCTGGGAGAATCTTGCTAATGTGCAAGTTCTTTGTCGGAACTGCTAGCTGCAGCATTTCTAACCCATTCTCTGGTGAGGAGGCTGCTGCAGGTCTTTGGGACACACTTTCAGTCACCAGATTCTAGAGGACAGGGGTTTAATCAGAAGCATTAAAGTGTTCTGTAAATTATGGGCCGGTGTGAGTGTTTAGGTGCTTCTATCAATTCCATTCCACACTGGAGTTTCGTGGAGTGTGAAAAGCATTAAATTTTGCCAGCTTCACAAACCTTGAATTTGCAGAGTTCCTGCATAAAGATTAATGCTTTAGAAGGATTTTATTTTTCATGACACCTTTTTAGGATCACAACTATTTATTAAGCAACTACTATATTCCAGACAAGAGAATTCGATACATGGTTATTCGTTACTGCATTTTCCCTGTGCAAATCTCTTTCCTTTCCAAGGACACCTGATCTGACTATATGAGAGGGCTTCAAAAATTCATGGAAGAATTTATCTGATCTTTGAATTCTACTTTTCCATGAATTTTCAAACCTCCCTTCATATACCAATGCATATCAAGAAAGGGGGATAGAGAACATAAAAGGGATTACCATGGGAGAGGCATTTCTATTTTAAAATTTAGACAGAGAAATATTAGCATTTGTCTTCAAAGTTAATGAAATAAGCATGCCTCTCAAGCATCTCTTTATTGTGATAAAGATGGAAGTAAAAAAAGAACCTTGTGCATAAATCTTATGGAATGGATGATGTCCCCTGGAAATATATCTTAGTGCCTAACATCTATACAATGTATATAATCTAATGGAATGGACTCACTTTCCCCAAGGCAATGTGATGTTTTGCTAATGAGGACTCGAACATAACAATCACGGTGAGGAGAAAGCAGGGACAGGTGTTGCTTCATTCTGTTGCACCTGGGGTCACTCTGAGTCTGAATGAACTTGATGGCACCTGACAACCTATTGGAACATGGTTATCTTTCATGCAAAATGACACCTAATCCTGAGTCGGATGCACTTAAGCCAAAAATTGTTTCTAGTAAATGGTGCAAAGACTGAACTGTGTTTTCTGGAGGATCCTGGGTGACCAGTGGCTCAGCTGCTCATTGAAGAGCTGGCAGTCTGAACCTACTAGCACCTCTGCTAAAGAAAAATGTGGTCGTCTGCTTCTTTAAAGACTCCAACTGTGGCAACTTTAATCGACATGATTTTCTAGGTGTCAAAACTGATAGAATGGCAATTTAGTTTGAAGGTGTTTACTGTATTTAATCTGGAAACCCTGCTTATATATCTGTTGGGTTTTGATAGTGTTTTGGACATCCCATTGACTTTCATTGCCTTTCGTCTTTCAAATCCCATGACACGATTGCTTTGGCATTGAGTCAGCTGCTTGGAACCAGGAGACTACATTATCCCTGAGACTTCTTCTACCTGACAAGCCCAACTACTCTATTAATGAAATTCCTTTACAGAAGATTCCAAGACACAGTCATCTTCTGTAATTGTCAGAAAGAGGATAGGTGTTGTATCCTCTTTGAAGTAAGGAGGCGTTTGTCTGTGGTTGCGTGGTAAAACATTTCAGTAGATAGAGAGTTGTATTTTGGTCAGGTTGAGCTTTGGGCAAGGCAGATTTCTTCAGTTGACTACCTCCCATGACATTTTTAGCTCTCAAATCTTTAAAAAAATGATAATTGGTTGAGGACTGCAATCATGTAATTATGACACCTTAACATGTCAACCTATGCTTACTCTTCACAAAGGAGCAGTTGGTAAGCTTTTTTCCTAAAAACTTTTCTTTTTCAAAAAATTAGCCAACCTAGATCACTTATTCAGTAGATAAAATGGGATTCTCCTCAAATTAGATAGCAGATGAAAATACTCCTGAGATTTCTTCTGTGAATAACATTACCATGACATGGAGCTCTGGACTATCTTGTGGGAAAAAAGCAATCTTGTGCTTTAATTGCCTTTGATTAACTTGCTAACTCTATATTTAAAATACCCCAAAGCCAACATGTCCACTTTCCAACTAAAACCCTAACTTCTTTGTCCAAAGACAGGATCTAGCAAAAGTCCTCAAACTATGACCCTTGGGCCACATGTGGCCCACCAAGGACATTTATCCGGCCGCCGGGTGTTTTTGTCGTCACTGCCTGTCCTGCTTAGCAGCTGACTCATCCCGGTCCGCAGTGAATTTGTTCATAGTTTTTTTTTTTTAATTTAAACTATAGTCTGGCCCTCCAACGATGTGAGGGATAGTGAACTGGCCCCCTGTTAAAAAAGTTTGAGGACCCCTGAGCAGAATCTCCACCTACAGTACCCCTTCACATCGTGGCTGTGTTTTTCAGATGTGCTCTTTAAGAACCTGTTTAGCCTGAACAGTCCATTTCCATGGTTGGAGGAGCATGAGAAGAACACACGCTCCTTGCCCTTCTCCTTGGCCCTGTGATTCTTGACATCTGGTGGGGAATCCAGCACCAGCGCTTTCACAGCCTTTCTTGAGCCACCCTAATACACATATAAGTGCAAGGGGGATTTCAGAAGTTCATGGAAAACAGGAGTTAAAAGATCATGAAAAAATTTCCACCTACTTTTGGAAGCCCCCACATGAATGGTTTTAACTCTTTGCATAATATGAGTCCAGTTCAATTCTAATTATTTTATCTGTAGAGGACTGAAGAATTCTAAGATTAAAAAACTAAACTCTCTGCCATTGAGTCCATTCTGATTCAGAGGGACCCTATATACAAGACAGGTAAGAAAGGCCATGGCAGAACTATATCAGGGTACTAAAATAAGCGTATTTTTTCCATTGCTTGAACTCTTGGTTGAAATAGGCACTATAAAAATTATACTAAAAAGATGAACATTGACTGTTTTAGAGTCTGTAAGTTCTCCTGGTGTTCTTCTAAAATGTACAATCATTTTACCATTCATGAAAGGCAAGATGTGTTTTGACAAATGCAAGGAAAAGTTCTTATACAATGGAACAATATGTTGAAGCTATTTTTAAAAAGCTTTATTGTACCATTGCTACTACATTGTTCCCCTATTTTAACACAATTCCTCTGAGAACACAATTCAGGGTGAGGCAGATCACCCTGAGCCTGATCTATGAGGTTTTAGTATTTAATTTGTACATTTCTCTTTTAATAGATCACTTATAAGGTGATTTGCAATGACTGCACCATATCCAGACGATTTTTTAACTGTAATCTTAAGAGCAATGTGCAGTATATACCTATGATTGACTGAGAAATAACCAATAGTAGAAATATGATTTTTGTGTAATGAAAATTAAAGGAAATAGACAATGCAATAGTTTGCCTCCTTCAAATGATACGAGTGACTTTCAAGCATGCTCCAAACAGAATATCTTGAATAAACTTAATTTGGTGATAGAAAATATTATTTGGATATATTTGACTACATAAGCTCTTCTAATTCTGTCACAATATGTCAAAAGTAATGTCCTTTAAAAAACCAGAGACAACATGGAGGTGGTGGTAGAGTGAAGGGGTGATGACATCAAGGGGTCCACATAGAAAAAGATTGCTTGGAAATTGATTGTGGTTGTCTAACTGATCAATTCTGTTGGACTTAATCAAATTATGGATGATTTGATATATGTATTGTCCAAATTAATAAAAATTAAAAACTAGAGACAATTACCTTAAAAAGAGATAACAAATGAAGCCAATTATACTTTCAGAAGATTGATATCTATCTAGCTGTCTGTATACTGCTATCAAGTGAATTCCAACACATAGTGACTCTACATAAAGTTTCTGAGATCCCAATTCTCTAGGAGAGCAGATAGCCTCTTCTTTCTCTTGAGGAGTAACTGGTGAGTTTGATCTACCAACCTTCCAGTTAGCCACCCAATGTCTAACCTACATCATCACCAGCATTCCTTTCAATGATCTTTGCATATATCCCCATCTCTATATTTTCATATGTATCTATGTACCAGATAGCATAATGAGATCCTCAGGTGACTTTTATAACTTATCTCACGTAAAAGTATATAAACCTATGTTAAAATGTAAACACTAACTCAGTCTATCTGGGAAGGAAATGCAATTTATTAGCAAGGGTTTGAGCCAGAATAAACCAGTTCAAAGTCCTGCTACACACACACACATGGATAAGGTGATAGGGAGGAGGTAGGCTATAAGGAAAATACACTAGAGAGAAGGGAAAGGATGATTTGTAAGTCATGATTATTGAGTTGTAGAAGAAAGATGCTGAATCAACAACTACTTGAAAAAGGTGAGGAAAAGGAAAATTCAGAGTCGAGCTCATTACCTGGTATTTACAGGGCCAACTTTCTAACTAGTCACAATGAATTCAGTGTCTAGATCCCATAATACTTCTAAGGTTCACAAAAATCAAAAGGGAAAAAAAGGAACTTTTAGGGATGAAAAAATATGACAAACATTTTTCTCATATCATGAAAACGTAGGGGTCATGAAAATCTATAACTTTAATATTATTATATGAATGGCAACCCCAAAGACAAAGCTGCCAAGGCCTATGAAAGTGGACATGGTCCTGTGTGTGCCCTGCTAAGTTTATAGACATCACAGGTTGAAAATGGATGGGGACTTTGAACTCTATGCCAGCTATTTTTGATGCTGATATAGATGTTGTATCAATAATTACATTATTGTCAATGATCACATAAATAATTGACCAATTATAAGGTCCATGTTGTTATAATGATGCAAAGAAATAGAAAGTCTCTAGAATTCCTATATTAGCCACTTTGGGTAAAGTAGGGCCAGCATGTACATAAGCACACTTTCTGTTTCTCATTTTCCATAAACTCTGTGCATTTACTGCTACCCTAGTCAAAAAGCACAGAGTGGAAACTCTCTTTCCCAAGAGTGTGTGATTGCTTAGCTTTCAAGGTGCATGTGCACTTTATTCCTCACAAGGCTACAATTAAGCAATTACTTAAACCAGCAACGGTCAACTGGCAACAGGATGGTTTACCTTGTCAGCAAAATTTCTTTTAGTTATTACATTAGCTCACCCATCTCAGAGAAATTTGAAGATTTGCCTGTTCTCAAACAAATGAGATTTGGGTGGAAAGTCTGTAGTAGAATAGATGTTGGTCAATTGACTGATTTTTCAAATATACAATGTTACTGTCCATGTAATATAAAACATTTGATTGAAAGGAGTACATTTTGACAATCATCAGATTCTTTTCTTGGGGGGGCGGGGGAGCATCACTGCCTCTGCTGGTTGTGGGCGCTACCCAGTGCTTCTCCTGAGAGCTGCCACTGGATTTGAACCGCCAAGCCCGTGGGCCGCAGTCTCGCACTCAACCACTCAACCACTCAACTTAGCCACCGGGGCTAAGCCATCAGATTCTTATAAGTAGACAGAGACCTGGCATTCCTTTAGGGAAGATATTTAAGTAATGAATGGAGTTTTATATCACTGGGAAGTCTTAAATCTGCCTGGAAAGGTCCTAAGTGTGGATGGATTTACCAGGAGATAATTGAAGTCCATTTCAAGCTTACTATATTTTAATTTCCTCTTCTTGAGGATAATTGGATTTATTTGCAAGTCAGTAATCCCCCTTGAGTACCTACACATGCAGGAGTTTCTGTTTCCTACACATACAGGAGTTTCAGAATGATTATTTCTCCATAAGTAAATCCTTAAAACTAGAGTAAACAGGCCACTTGGTGGTCTGGTGGGGGTTGGGGTGGGTGGCACAAACTATTCCTAGCTGAATTGATTTCTTTTAAAATTGTACTTGATTTGGATGGAAGGGAAAAGCAATAACTATGATTCCAATTAAGCCTTAGCCATAGGCTTTTTATTGCCCCATACAATTCTGACATTTGTTGAGCAGTTATCAACATTAGTTTTAGAGAAAATATTGAGACCCTTAAGGGTGATACATGCTTTCCATGGACCTCCAAAGCAAAGTCCTTGCCACCCTGGCTTGTAGTCCATTTAATTAGTGTCCTGTTCCCTCAGTTTTACCAATGAACTGTTAGGTGTTAAGCTCTTCTCATTTTAAGTGCAATTCACTTTCTTAATTATCAGAATCTTGCTTCTATAGTTTCAAGTGATTGATCGTATTTTAACAAATACTTTCTTAATTAAAAAAATACACAGACCCCCCCGTAGTAGTAACATTTATGTGGAAACGTGTCTTAATAATGTGATATATCTAATGGGCTTCTTTAGTGTTTTACTTTGTAGAGATATATTTTATTCTATTGGTCTCATGAAATGGTTACTTTAAAGAAGTATAAATTACATAAAAAAATCAAAAGGCCAATCTTCACTCTTGTCCTCATGAAAATCCCTGCAGTACAGTGATTATCTGAGGAAGCTGCCTTTCATGTAGGCCATCTCCTTACAAAGTCTTAATTCATCCAAGCCCTTTGCTCTCCACCTCAGGTCTCTTCTCTTGGTCTTGAGACAGGCGGGTTTCTCTACACCTCTTCTTATCATGGAGAAGGTTTCAATCAAAGGAGTCACACAGCCGGTGCTGGGATGGGCACCTGCTCTCACGCCTCATCTAGTGCTGCTTCATTGCCTTCTCTCTGAGCTTCTTGGCGATTTTAATAGAATTCAAATCACTTTTCAAACTCTATTCAAGTGATTCTTTCTTTAGAGAGACTTGAATACATAGAAGAAGAAATAAGCAGTAGCTTAGTAAAAATGAAAACCAGCTAAAAATGAAACCAAACAAGTTGCCTTGCAGGTGACTTGACTCCTGTTTCTCACAGTATAATTCTGCGCCACCGCAGGCTCTCCATTGGCTGAGCTCTCCGAGGCAGAGGGCCAAGGCTTTCCCCACAGGGATCTCTGGCTAGCAGGAACCTACAACTTTGGGGATGACAGGAGAGGTATTTAACCATTTGCACCACCAGGGTTTATAGCTAAATTATGACAAAACCCTATGAATTAGTTAATGATGGACTTTTATTTTTTTTGTTTTGTTTTAGGAAAACATTTAGTAGTAAAATTATCTTTTAAAGAAATGTGCTTAAAGCACAGTTGCTTAATTTAACATCTACTAGTGAGGGTAGATATTGAAGAAATACTATTTTCTATTCATACTCTTGTAAGAATCTATTGTCTGTCTCTCCCATAAGGCTAAGATATAATTAGTGATCCTTTCTGAATCTTCATTGCACTTTACTTCTTTGTGTGTGTGTATGGGGGGAGGGGGGCATCACTGCCCTCTGGTGGTTGTGGGAGCTATGCAGCACTGCTCCTGAGAGCCGCAGTCCCGCACTCAACCACTTACGCCAATGGGGCTCAGCCCTTGACTGCACTTTAGAATCATCTGGCAAGCATTGAAAAAATGCCATACTTGCTTTAATTGATCTGAGGGTGAAGTTTTCGTACCAATAGCTTTTAAAAAGCCCCCCTCAAATGTTTCCTCCCACCGACTATCATTATCCCAATTCCACCCAGACAGATTCGGCTAGACCAGGGGATGTACATTGGAGTCAGAAATGTGGGAATTTAGGATAGATAATCCCTTGAGACTAGTGGGAAGTGGTGGCACTGGGAGGGTAGAGGGATGGTGGAGTAGAAAGGGGGAAGTAACTTCAGGGATCTACATGTGACCTCCTCTCTGCGGTGTGGACAACGGGGAGGGGTGAGTAAGGTGACACATTGGACAGTGTACGATATGAAGAGGTAATAACAATTTGTAAATTATTAGGAGTTCATGGGGGAGGAGAATGGGGAAGGGGAAATATGGGGAGTTGGATTTTAAAAAATAAAGAACTGGAGGAAAGAGGAGCTTATGTTGGGGGGGTTCAAGTAGAAAATGTTTGTAGATGAATGTGGCAACATGTGTACAAGTATGCTTAATATGAATGACATATTGAATATTATAAGAGCTGTAAGAACCCCCAATAAAATATATTTAAAAAAAATAAAAAGCCCCCCCCCCCACCAGGTGATTCTGATGTGCAACTTGGCTTGGGTCCGTGGCTTGTATGTGTCTTATTATGGTGTGAACCTCTGTTTAAAGAGGATTTTTAAGAATCAACTGAAGATATTGTTAGCCTCTAGCGCTGATTCAGTGTATCTGGGATAGGAATGCAAATGCAAATTCTTGGCAGAGGCTGAAACAGATGGAACTTATTTGAAACCCTAATTTAGACTCATGGGTCTAGGGCTTTGCTCACAAACTAGAGAGCTATGGATCTCCTAATAAGTATTCTATATTTCTAATAAATGGTTGGTGCAAAGTATTCAAACACTTAGCTGGTGCCCAAAAGTTTAGCAATGCCAGTCCCTCAAGAGTAGCTTCAGAAGGAAGCCCTATTAACCTCCGAGAGATCCACCACGAGAACGCTGTGGAGAAAAGTTCGGCTCAGACACGGATGTGAGTCAGATTTCCTAGGAGTCTGACTGAGTCAAGTTCCTGGCAACATGTTTTTTTTTGTTTTTTAAGTTTAGATTATTTGTAGTACAATTGCTCATACTTAAAATTTTTGCTTTCTTAGAAGTCCATTTTGCCCCTGTCATAGATTATTGAGAATAATTTGGCTATGACTTTTCAGTGGTTAACGGCAAATGGTCCAGTCTATTCACTTTACTTTGAAAGAGAAGACCTCACAGGGTATGTGAGGGCCCAAGGGGCCAATGGTCCAGGTGAAATCACTTCGGTTGAATAATGGTCCACTGAATTCCTAACTACTTGCTTACAATCCCGCTTAATGATTTTTCTCCTGAAAGTTTTTGATTGGAATTTGGTGGAGATGCTAAGGTTATTTCTTATATACAAACCTTATTGGGTTGACTTCCACTCATAAGGAATCTACGTGCAAGAAAATGAAACATGGATGGTCCCATGCCATCCTCATAAGTTTTGTGATATTGGAGCATTGTTGTAACCATTGTGCCAATCTCGCTTGTACATGGTCTGGTCTTCCTCTTTTCATGTTCTTCACATTTACTAAAAAAATGATCTCTTTTTTTCTAGGAACTAACCTCTTTGTATAACATGTTCATGAGATAAAGTTTACCATCCTTGCTTCTAAGAAACATCCTGGCTATACTTCTTTCGAAACAGATTTGTTTGTTCTTTTGGTAGTCCACAGGACTTTTCCATTTTCTTCACCAAAGACCCACCTTCAAATGTATCCACGCTGCCCAACCTCCACATGCAGAGGAAGCAATTGAAAATACCTTTCCTTGAAGCAGACACTCATCAGTCCTCAAAATCATCTCTTTGCTCTTTTAACATGTGAAAGGAGGTCTTCTGGGATTAAATTTGCCCAATGCAATCTGTTGTTTGATTTCCTGGCTGCTGCCTCCAGAGCACTGATTGTGAGTCCAGGAAAAATGAAATCTTTGACAAGGTCAATCTTTTCTCCCTTTAGCATGTTGTTGCTGTTGTGTATTGTTCTAGTTGTGATGAGTTGTGTTTTCTCTATATTGAGTTTCAATTCACCCTGATGCTATAGTCTTTGAGCTCCATCAGCAAGTGTTTCAAATAAGCATGTATCATCTACATATCACAGGTTGGTAATAAGCCTTTCTCTAGTCCGGATGCTGTGTTCTTCTTCATAGAGTTCAGTTCCTTATATTCTTTTGTCAGCTTACAGATTTAGCAACTACATGAGTGGAGGCTACAATCCTGACATATACCCTTCTTTACTTTTAGCCCTGCAGAATACCCTTATTCTCTTTAACAACTGCCTCTTGGTCCATATATATGTCCTGCGTGAGTACAATGAAGTGTTCAGGAATTCCAGTTCTTTTAAATGTATCCACAGTTTTTTATGAGTCGCACAGTCAAATGCCTCCCTATAGCCAATAAAACACAAGTAAACATCTTTGTGGTGTTTTCTATTCTCAGTCAAGTTGCATGGGATGTCAGCAATGATGTCTTTCATGCCACATCCTCTTCTGAATCTAGCTTGCATCTTTGAATGCACCCTGTCATGCGGGACAGCAACCATTGCCGAACGATTTTCAGCAAAAATTTCCTGACATGTTCTATTAATGGTAATGCTGGATGATTTCAGCATCTGTTGCATTGCCTTTCTGTAGAATAGGGACACATATAGATCTCTTCCAATCAGTTGCAATCAGTAGCTGCCTCCCCAATTTCTTGGTATGGACTAGTGAGGGCTTCCAGTGCTTCATCAGCTTGGAGAACCATTTCAGTTGGCATTCCTTCAGTTCCATGAGCCTTGTTGCACATTAGTTTCTTCAGTACAGCATGGGCTTCTTCCTTAAATATCCCTGGTGCTTGACCATATGCTACCTCTCAAACTAGTGGGATATTCTCCAATTCATTTGGGCACAGTGACTGTATTCTTTCCACCTTCTTTTGATGTTCCAGGGGCTGTTCAATCTTTTGCCCATGCTGTCCTTCAATTGTGCAACACAAAACTGGAACATTTTTTTCAGCCTGTGGTTTTTCCTTTAAGTTTTTTAACTGTACATTTCTTTGCACATCTCATGTACCTTATATATTTGTGTATAAGCTGAGTTTTTTCAACACATTAAAAATCATTTTTGGGGGGGCTTGTACAACTCTTATCACAACCCCCACACATCCATTGTGTCAATCACTTTTGTACATTTGTTTCCTTCATCGTTCTCAAAACATTCGCTTTCTACTTCAGTCCCTGGTATCTGCTCCTCCTTTTTTCCCTCCCAACCCACTCCCCCCTCCCCCATGAACCCTTGATAATTTATAAATTATTGGTATTTTGTCATATCTTACACTCTCTGACGTCTCCCTTCACCTACTTCTTTGCTGTCCGTTCCCCCAGGGAGGTAGATCCTTGCAATCTGTTCTCCTTTTCTACCCCACCTTCCCTCTACTCTCCCAATATCACTTGTCTCACCACTGGTCCTGAGGGGTTCTTCTGTTTTGAATTCCCTGTGTTTCCAGTTCCTATCTGTACCAGTGTACCTCCCTTTAAAGGTAGAATTGATAATCCTGGGGGCAGGGGGCATTTAAGAACAAGAGGAACATTGTACATTTCATCATTTCTACACTGCACCCTGACTGCCTTGTCCCCTCCCCAAACTCCTTCTGTGAGGGAATGTCCAGTTGCCTACAGATAGGCTTTTGATCCCCACTCTGCACTCCCCCTCACCCACAGTGATATATTTTTTTGTCTTTTGATGCCTGATACCTGAGCCCATCAACACCTCATGATCACCCAGACTGTTGAGCTTCTTCCATGTGTGCTTTGTCACTTCTGAGCTAGATGGCCACTTTACCTTCAAGCCTTTAATGCTCTGGAAGCGATATCCCTTGATAGCCAGGCACCATCAGTCTTCTTCCCCACATTTGCTTATGCACCCATTCAGCACATTTTTAATACAGCTTTTGTGGTAAAATTAGGTGTCTTGACTGATGTTCTTCTCGGCTTATCCTTGAGTATATACGATATTAGCTTATCTTGTTTCTTTTAGCTGCCCTTTGGAAATTTTTTCATGCATTCCATTTCATTTCTGAGAACTTCCATTTGGGGGGATCCTTATAGCTGTTTCTTTTCATTTTCAGTCATGTGTCATCAGTGCACGAAGGTCCAGAGCTTTACTCCAGCCGTGTTACTGTCATCACGACTTTTGCGACTCTACTTTGAGGAGGCAGCTGCTCTTCCCGAGTCCTTTTAATTGGCTTCCAATCTGAGGGAGGTTTCTTCTGGCGCTGTACGGACAAGGTATGGTGAACTGCCCTTGAGAGCTCTTACCTGGGGAACTTCTCAGACGTGGACAGCCTATTCTTCCTGCTTACTCTGTTCCTTGTCTGCCCACTCAGCGGAAACCTGTCACCATCATGACTCTGATGGCATTTGAAATACTGTGACATAGTTCTCAGACATACAGCAACACATAAGCCACCCCAGTACAACAAACTGACCAATGCTAGACCTGAAATCTTTACAGTGCTTTTCTGTTGTGTAGGATGGGTATATTCAGAGAAATCATGAAAAATTCTATAATTGGTGCTATTGGTGCATGTCCATTGATAAATTTAAATCTTCTTGGCTATTCTACTTTTATTATCATGGTCAAAGTGATATGAGACTGTGACTCTCAAAATCAAATGTAGAAAAGCGTACAGCCTTCAAATGGCATCTAATTAAATTCTTGCCTAGTTTATGAAGTGGATGAGAGACAGAAAACTGCCTACAAATTAACATGTTGGGAAAATTCATATGTGCCTTAAAAATCAATACTTGAGAAAAAATTTTAAAGTACAGAGGATGATGATCCCCACATGGGGGTATCAAAATCATCTGAGGAATCATTTTTAAAGAAGCATTAAATATCTGCAGCCAGTAAGGTATCATATCGAACAATATCCTTCAGCATGGCTTTCATATCAATGAAGAAGCTTCACACCTGGGATGATAAACAATGTCATTATAATGGAGAAAAGATTGAAATTGTTAGGGATTTCATTTTACCTGGGCCCACAATCAATGCTTATGGAAGCAGCAGCCGAGAAATCAAACGACACAGTGCTGCGGGTTAATCTGCTGCAAAACCTTTTTTTTGGGGGGGGGGCATCACTGCTCTCCGGTGGTGGGAGTAGGAGGCCCAGCCCCACTGCTGGAATTGAACCTCCGTCCCAGTGGGCCGCAGTCCCGCACACAACCCCTTCGCCACCGGGGCTCAGCCCGCAAAACCGCTTTAAAATACTAAAAAGCCAGATGGTCACTTTGAGAATGAAGATGCGCCCGATCCAACCCAAGTCATTTCCAAAGTTCTCATAGGCATGTGAAAGCTGTGCAGTAGATAAAGAGGTCCAGGGAGCAGTACTGATGCACCTGAATGATGATATTGGTGAAGAATACTGAAAATAACCATTTTAACTGGAAGAACAAATAAATCTGTGTTGGAGAAAATACAGCCAGAATGCTCTTTAGAATGGAGGGGTGAGGTCTCACTCATTCGTTGGACATGCTTTGAGAAGGGACTAGTCACTGGAGAGGACATTCTTTTTGGCAGACGGTAAGTGAAAGAGAGGAAGACCCGCAAAGAGACGAAATGACTGGCCGCAGCAATGAGCTCAAACATGACGAAACTTGTGAGGATGGGGCAGGATGAGGCAGCACCTTGCTCTGCTGTACTTATGGTTGTTCTAGGGAGGAACTCACTCGGGGGCACCAGAGACCAACAGCAACACTGTTATGAAGCCAGTGCACCAAGAATTTGGGAACCCCTGGTCTGATGGAAGATGACCTTGGGGAATGAAGGAACTTGGGTCCTAATCGTAGGTAGGACTGGGGCATGTTTTGTTCTACTGAACAGAGGGTCATTCTGAGTTGGAATCACGGCAATCATGTCTCTATGGCTAAATCACCTGTGATACTTAATTTAATTTTGATATACTTCATTCAGCCTTCTTAATGAAAGTCTCCATGTCCACAGACTTTTCCCATTCATTTGGAAACTGTATTTGAGCCCAGAATTTTGTGATTCTATGTCTTATTTTTCAGGATATTCTAAAGCAAACCTCAAACAGAAGGATAAACAATCCTATTATCAAGCAAAAGAGAAGATCCAGCTTCATATACACAAATATCACAACAAGATTCCCTAACTCAAGATTTGCTGTACTAGAAATGTGAGCACAGGGATTTATTTTCACATATCTCCCTTATCTAGGCTTTCTCCACCATTGGATCTCAAGCTAGAATACTCTATAAAGATCGGAACAAGAGATTTGCAAAAAAATGTGGCCTGCATATAATTGATGTATGTATGGATCATGAGGGGAGTTGTATGAGCCCCCAATAAAATGATTCATTTAAAAAAAAGGGAGGAGGAAAGAGGAGCTTCTACCGAGGACTCAAGTGGAAAATATTTGGAAATGAGTATGGCAACATGTGTACAAATATGATTGATACAGATGCTGTGTTGAATGTTACAAGAGCTGTAAGAGCGTCCCAAAAAATCATTGGGGAAAAAAAAAGAGATTTGCAAAAACATGACTTATCTACCCAATCTTACAGAATGCTATTTTGATTCTGTATAATTTCTCACAATCACACCTATCCTGGAAAGTCTGTCAGCAACATTGACTGATTCCCTGATCCTTGACCTATAAGAGCCACCTGATGTATGCATGCCATGCATATTCCTAGATTTATATTCCTTTATCTAAAAGCATATAGCTCAAGTTGCCTAGCATAATGTCTGGTATAAAGTAGAAGCTTAATAAATATTTGTTGACTTAATAAATTAAACTGAAAACAAAAGGAAAGAACAGAGAGTAAAATGTGCTTATTTTAATGAGGGTGATAAAATTTCCCCAATCAGTGAGCACCATACTATCCATTTTTCTTCTGTTGGAACTGTATTGGGACCTGTGAACTTCCCTTGAATGTGAAACAAGACATGTAGCAAAAGAGCTTTCACCGTGGACTCAGGAAGGCATAGCTCACCTTTCTTCAAGCAGATGCTTGCATTGACCAGCTTTCCCTCCTCGTTGATTTCTATTTTCATCCAGCTATGCAGGTACTTCCTGTCCTTTTTGACCATCACCCTGAAGCCTTGCTTCTTGAGAAAAAGAGAGGCGTTTTCCACCTCAAGGAACCCCCCTTTCTCATAACAGGTCCATTGGGGTGCTTGGGAGCAGGGAGTGAAGATGGCTGCACGGGAAGGACCACGGGAAGAGTTGGAGACGCCCAGGCACAGGCCGGATGTAACGTGAAGGAGTTTTCCATTCTCAGTCCACATCCACTGATGGTTTGGGCTGGTACCATTGCACAGGCCCATGGCCACTATGTTATTTTTGAAAAGGCATTGCTGTTTCTGGACATGGACAATCTGAAACCCCTCTGGAAGATGAAAAGCCTCATGAAGCACTGAATAGCAATTTGTAAAGCTCATTAGAACACAAAACAAAAAGCCCATCGACAAATCGACGAAATAAACATACGAGGTATACTTGTCCTGTGCTCTTATTTTAAGTGTACATTCCCAGGTTCAACAGATGGGATTTAAAAGCCCCAGACCGACAGTATAAAATGTCAAGACGTCGCACATATTTATCTCCTTTTCTTTTACTTTCTCATGGTTTCAGAAAAAACAACGACAACCACACCCCCAGTGAAATAATGGGAGAAAGCTTGGGAAAGAAACAAAACCAACAAACGTGAGTGACATTTTAGCTCAATTAGTTAAATAAATCAAAGTCCTTATGGCCCATTTCCCCCTCATACCACTTTACTCATTCCATCTCACTTCCCTCCCAACTCTAAAACAAAACCAAACCTCTTTTTTTTTTTTACTCTGTAAGAGACCAATGCAGTACCTGCATACACATTTTTAGTCTGAACAAAATTAAACAAATCCAAGAGATTTCCTTCCCCCTCCCAATGCTTCTTCCTTGCAAATAGAAGAAACCAATGAAATTACTGATCACCATCAAGTAAATTTCCTAAAGCCTTGTAGAGAAACATCGATCTATTTGTGACAATCTTTTTACACTTTTCCCACAAATACAAATTCATATACATTTTGAAAAGCAATACTTCCTGATGTACGAAAATGAAGCATCCAATTGCTAAACATTAGTCCTGAAAAGTGAAAGATTTCCAGGTTCAGTCATCATTTCCAGCATTCTCTTGTACTCCGACGACCCAGCTCTCCCACAAAAACAGTCAGCCCTGCTCGTGACAACATCCCCATAAAACACACCACATTCCCTTGCCCCCTTTAATCATATGGCTTGTATTTTCCTTATGACAAAACAAACCAATAACCTGATTAGAGGGGGAAAATGTCGCTCACTCTGGTGAATGGCACAGCCTGTTACATAAGAATCACAATTCCTCCTCTGGGTGTTTTCCTCTGGGCTATAAAAATGCCATTTCAGGAGGAGCCTGAGGCATTTAAAGGACACGAGGAGGAGGAGACCATTTATTGGTATTCATGATTTGGGGGGGCGGGTAGCAAAATCTCTGTACTGTGGGCCCAGCTGGCTCCTGTTAGATCCCCTTCCTCATTATAGTTAGCTACAGTGCTACGCGGAGCTGGCTCCATTTCCACCTCCTTCCAGAGACTTTCCAAAGGCCGGAGACTCCCTCCTGGGCTGGAGAGAGGAGGAATCCCTCAGGAAAATGAGGCAGGCACACTCACCTAAGTTCCCGAGGAGTACGCAGGTAAGAACCGCCATGTAAAATTCAGCCTCCATTTTCCACTTAGCAACTGTTCATGCTTCGCTTGGGGGGAAAAAATTCTCCCAGATAAGAGAAGCAGAGACTAGGAAGGAAACGTGCCTTCATGGTGGGGGGGAAAAGTCAGTGACGAGCACTTCCTCCTATTGAATTGTTTGGGGGAGTTCTACACCAGTGTCCTTTTGTCTGTTTCCTTAGAAAGAAGGGATTATGATGACCACTTTTTTTAATGCAGAAAAAAATTTTCCAGTTTGCAGAAGCAGATTAAAACTTCTAAGTCTTCACCCACCGTCCACTGGCTGGCGAATGACTCCTTCTGAACCTCAAGAGGGAAGAAGAGAATGGTAATCTCAGATAATTGAATGTTCCCCCAGCACTACATCTCTTCAGGTGAGGTGATTCTGCTGAATCAACACAGCCGTGTAATTCCTGAGCCTCTGTGATGGGTGGGACATCACTGTAAACAAGTCCTGTCTGCATCATGCTATGCTGGGCGACCTTCGAGGAAAACCACAGAATGATGGTACTTTGAGCTCATTATCTCTCGAGCGATGACAACATTACACGCTGAGATAGTCATCTCCCCTCGGCAGATGCAGAGACTAAAATTAAACTCATCACATTCTCTATTTCGGGTTTCGCCCAAAGGCAGTGGTCTTTCTTTAACTAGATGGAGGTAAAACCATACATGGGACTCAATATTTAGAATGAAGAGTAGTTTATTGGCAGTATGAAACAAATTCAACATTGCTGAATGAAAACATGATATTTGAACTCAACACCTCGGGCTTGCTAGGTACAGTTATTGTCACTTAAGTTGTCTCTCCGGGACTCAAACCTTCCAGAAATGTAAGGATCTACGTGGCATCATCTTTTGAAAGAACCTTGAGAAATGGGAGAGGTTTCATTACTCCCAATGGTACACTATCCCTTTTATTGGGAAAGAGAATCCAGGTGGAGAGCATATTCAAAAACTACCTCAGTGCAGGATGGACACGCATTTTAAATTTTTGATAGTTCATAGTTGCTACAAATGTGTTTGTTCCTTTTAAAATAAAACAACTCACGATGTAGAAACACACTGGATAGATTTGGGGAGCAGAATTCATCTCCATGCCCAATAGTAGAGAGTCGGTACATATATATCAAATGACAATCATTGTGCTCTGTAGTTGTTTGATAGGAGGTATTATAAATACACATTTAATAGGTAATATCATCAAGACACATTTCCATATAAAATAGTTAACTGCTCCCCCTCTCTGCCCCTCCCACAACCGGAGACAGGGATTTCGTTGTTAAAAATCCGCCATCAATCACTTGCAACTTTAGCAGCAAGATTCTGGTAACTGAGAAAGATAATAGCACTTAAAACAGGAACAGGTGAACAGCTGACAGTCCATTCACAAGACATGTTTTGCAAACAAAGCATCTAAACACACAATACTAATTTCTTCTGCAGCTCTTCAGATGGTCTTCTAACGACCCGTGTCACTGAGTATTACACACGTACATTCAAGCTCAGCCTTGGGATGTGTGAGAAATCCTTATCTCCTTCAGCATATGACCTTCAGAACAATTTGGGCGGAAGCTTACAAATGCAATCATATACACAAAAGGTTGGCCATCTTTAGTAGGTTGCCAAGCCTTCCCAAATCCATGCCACAGGCTGGCTTCAGAGCGCCTCTTCTTCCCTTGATGTTGCAGAAAGTTCCTTCAAGAAGCCTCGGGTGAGTAGTTCAACTCTTCACCCTAAGAGATCAGCCGTTGTAGAAATCTTCAGTGCCTCACTAGACAGTTTCTGCGGGAAGTCTGCTCTCGTACAGGCACAGAGCGTGATGCACAAATTCATACTGCTCACTGGTTTGGACCATTCCACCCCTACAAGGGAGAAAGACAAACCTTTATGCTAGCACCCCACAATGTCAGTGCCACAGAGATGACATCCAAAAGAGAAGGCTTGCCAAAGACATGCAGAATGATTGATCTTTTGATTTTTAACTTTCCTACCCAGTTCCAAAGGACCCAACTGGCCAACTTAATAAAGTAATATCTATACAAGGTTGAATACAGGGCCTGGTTCTTAATAGACACTTGATCAATTTTGCCTGCATCATACCAACTACTACGGGAAAGGCAACCTAGTAGAGTGGGTAAGTACTAGGACTCTGGAGCCAGGGTTCCTGCCTTCCTGTCCTTTCTCTACCAATCCTTAGTGTGTGATCTGGACAGATTCCTTAAAGCCTGGGCGCCTCCGTGTCCTTCTCTATGAAAGTGGAAAAAAGACAGTCACTATTGGAGAGTTGTGAGGGGTGAATGAATTCAGGGTAACTGATGTGTTAGTATCACTTCCCAATTGTCACGCCATTCAGCTTCTCTTCAAGTGGGTCATGCAGTTTGAGGAAAATCAATAGAAGCAGGTTAATTAAGCAAACGTCAATGATGAAATGTTGCACTTTCTATAAGTAAAAGGGAAGTCTAGCCTGAAAGGGTTTAGGTGAGTATGCTAAATGGAAACCAACTTTTCCCTTTGGGTCTGGTGGGCTGGGTATCTCCACACAGTAGTGGGCGGGCCCTTTAATGGGTTGGAAAAAGAGCAGTTGGCTCTTCCTTTTTTTTTTTTTGTTATCATCCTTAATTACTTAACATCCCCTTGATCATGGGACAAGTAGATGACAGCTGCCTCCTGAGAAATAATGATGCATTTCATTGGAGTTAAAGATATCTAAAATAGCATTTTGATTTATATAATTATGTATATATTTTTAGCTTAGCAAGAATAACATCTGTACCAGACCTGAATGCAGATGTTACTCCCCCCTCCTCAATGATGAGCAGTAGTGAGTAAGCATCTGAGATTCTGTCCAGTCCCTGTGCAGTGGTTCTCAATCTTCCTAATTCTATGACTCTTTGATACAGTTCCTCATGTGGTGGTGACCACTCTCCAACCACAGAGTTATTTTAGTTGCTACTTCATAACTATAATTTTGCTACTGTTAAGAATCTGGTGACCCCTGTGAAAGGGTTGTTCGACCCCCGATGGGGTTGTGACCCACAGATTGAGAACTGCTGCTCTCTAGGGGCCATAAAAGTAATTGTTAAATTGTCTTTAAGCCATTTCTCCTAGTGGCTGTTAGTATCATTCAAAACTATTATTTTTTTAACCATTAAAACTCTTGAACTTTGAAACTCACTGTGACACGATTTCTGGTTAATGCTAGCTTGTATCTATGTCTGCTTGTCAATCCCTAGGTGGTTAGAGGTCCCAGATGTGATATTATAAGATGTTAAAACTGCAAGACTTCTCCCCCTCAAAAGTGAAACCCCGATTCCATCCTATGGGATGCCAAAATGATATATGGGCCAAGAAATTAAGAAGTGCTCAGTACAGTAACTTATTGATGGAAGCATTTCATCCATGTGTTTATTTTGAACTATGCATGTTATTGTATTAAAGGCAGCTTTCGAGTCAATGTGTTTCTTGCTTATAAGCTGGCAATAAAACATGACCGGCTGAGGATGCCAAAACCTCTTAGCTGGTTGGTGACACATGGGCACACCGAAAACCACAGCAGGAGTTCAGGAAGCGCTGACCTTGACCTGGGACCATGGGAGACACAGTCCCAGTCAATATTGGGGAAGTCTCAGGGAGCTGAGCGCTCTGTGTCTTGTTCCTTTGACATTTCGGCAGCTCAGGGAACCATTATTTCCTCGACTTATGTGGAACCTTCTATTTGTTCATTTATTAGGCTCTGTCTATGGACCTCTTCTTCCTCTGAGGCAAGACAGTCCCCGCCCTATATATGCTGTGGCCAGCAAAACTTATCTGTCCAACTGATGAGTGGAGAGACGCTGTGGTTTTTATTAGTCATTTTACCCCCGATGCATTTTAATACTAAAAGAGTTTTCACTCTGACATTCTATCAGTGAGTCCACAACACTGGGAAGGGAATTCATTTGCTGCAGATGGTTGTGGGCTAGCCAGAGTCTGCTGGATTTGAAGCTTCAGAAAGGATGCAACAGATTGGGCTGCTTTCCATTTAACTTGGAATATAAAGACGAGAACTGAAATTACAGAGATCTTCAGAGACCTTTTCTTTAAATCACTATTCCCATATCCGGAAAGCCATTTCCAGGACAGCCAGCTCCTGCTGGAACACCCCAATGCTGAAGTATGATGGAGGCAGCCTTTTCCCAGGGTTGCCAGGAAAGCTTCTGCAGACATTCACATCTGCCTGTTGCAAACTTCCACCCCATTGGCCCCACTGAAATCACTCAAAAACATTTTACAGATTTTCTTATCGTCGCATAATAGCACTCTGTTGAAAAACAACCATCAAAGTCCCACAATCTTTTCTTCTCCAGACTAAACATCCTGTACTCCCTCAGTATTCTCTACAGCCTGGCTTCTCTGTCTTTCACCAAGCTAGCCTCCCTTTGGCACAGGCAAGTTAATCAAACATGATCTCCTTAGCGTGTTGTGTCCACTTCAGATGTGGTCTTGTCTGTGGAAATGTGTTTGCCCTTGAGCAGTATGTTACAGGCTGAAGAGAACCCCTGGAGTATGTATTGCAGGTTCACTGATGGTCAGATGCCTCCATGGTGCCTGGCACTCTGCAGGGGCTCACCAAGCATTTTAGATTATTGAATGAAGGCATAGGCTTAGACTCATCAAAAAACATCTGCACATTGTTTTTTTAATTTATTCCTACTACTACAACTTGTTTCAGCACAATATTCTTGTTTACTAAAATCACAGTTTCTATCATTCAGCTTAATTCAATGTCTTTTAATTCTCACCACTAGTCTTCTAGGTGTTTAATGAGAATGCCTGATATCTTTCCATCAAAATCATACATGTAAAGGTAGAATAAAGGACCAAAGTGGGGTATGGATTATAAGCCATTTTATGCCATATTATGCAATGTCAAATCCGTTTTTAAACTGCTTACAAGAAGACTGTGGATTCTTTGAGATCAAGCATAAAGCTGTGTTCTTCTCATATTTAGGGCAGTGAAAAGTACTTATTCACTTGCTACTATACAGTCAAGTCCCATTCTTATTGCCACAGGAGGGTAGAGTAGAACTTCTGCTGTGACTTTCTACGATACAAGTCTTGACAGGAGGAGAAAGTCTCATCTTTTCCCGAGAAGTGGCAGTGGTTTTGAACAGCTGATCTTGAGATGGGTAGCTCAATACATAAGCCTACTACACCACACACCATGCTATTTAATGTAAAAGCAGATTCTGACTGAGCTAAAGGAAGAAAAAGGACTCCCCAAATGCATTGACTGGAAGCTGGTCCAAAGTCCTGGTAATCCTGGAAAATATTTAATAAGTTCCCAGTTGCATACATCGCTATCTGTTCTACTCTGTTGACCTTTGTTGCTATGGTTACCTGCCATCAAGTTGGCCCCTGCCTTATGGTGACCCCCATCTATGCACAACACCTGCTGCCTGCTCTGTATCACTCCCATGGGTTGGTCGCAAATTGGACTATTGTGATCCGTAGGGTTTTCCTGAACTGACTTTCAAAAGCAGCTTTCCAGGCCTTTCTCTGAGTCCTTCTTACTCTGGAAGCTCCTCTGAATCTTGTTCAGTGTCTTAGCAACACATGAGATGTCATTGGCAGAGAGGAGGTGACTGGGCATCAGGTCCTCTAGTGGAGAATCAAACTGGGTCTCTGGCACGAGAGGCAAGACTTCTACCAAAGGACCATCAAATACCTTTCTTTGTAGGAACTTAAAATACAGGATGACCTTGTGGATTTTACTTACATAAAATGGCAAGGATGACAAAGTGGTGAGGATTAAATGAGTTAAAACATTCCAAAGCTAATCTGAGAATTCCTTCGAGCCCATGGGTCTAGAGAGGTGACTATATAGCCTTGGCAGACTGAGTTGGAGCTTGGGCTTCAGGACGATCTCTTCATTTTAGTTCTCACTAGGGCAGTTTCCCCCAACCACTTATCAGTGTGGTTTGGTTACTGTGTGTTGCTGAAAACTATGCCATCAGTATGTCCATACTGCTGGGGTCCTCTGGGGTAGTCATACTTCCTTGGGGTTCCTGGTCTATAAGAAACTGGGAAGAAAGACCTGGTAGCTCCCAAAACAGACCAATGTAAATCTTATAGTTGACAATAGAACATTGTCTGGTACACTTGTTTTGGACAAACTGATCGGGACACAGGAGAGTAAAGTGAAGAGCCAATGATGGGATGGAAGATTCTGGATCAGGTGTCTTGGCTGGATAGTGCAACAGTGCACTTTAACCTGCCAGTGATCGTGAGGGGGCTGCAGGACTAGATAGCCTTGCACTCTGTTATAATAGGAGGGGACACAGTGACACAGGAGTTGACATCACAAGTTGACTCAGTGGTAGGTAGCTCTCTGTCAAGGACAGTTCCGCTTTTTATTGTTTTTCTGTATGGATGTTCTGTTGAAGATGTTATCTTCAAAAAGTCTCCATCCCTCACAAAGTGGTTTGAAAACCATTGGTTTGGGAAATAGAACTGAGTCAATAAGGGCCCATGAGTTGTGAGTTTTAGATGAGATAATCCATAAAGGGCTTCATACAGTGAAGGGCTTCATACTATCATTTCATTGAAACAAACCCAATTGCAATGGCTTAGCTTGGTCTCTTGGTAAAGTAGTGGGGCAGCAGTAAAGAGGAAGCGTTTTGGCAAGATAGACGGACACATGGCTGCCCCGAGGGGCGCAAGCCTAAAGACTGGGAGGAGGGCGCAGGACTGTCCCCTGTACACCTCATGGCCATGTGTCCCAAGAGATTGCAGGATACCTCCCAACACCAACTAGCTTGGGACTCTCAACTATAGCCTGACTTAGAGGGACTGGGGTGGGGGGTGGGGGGCCGAGTAAAACTGCAGGCTTTAGACTTTTCATGGCTGACTGTAAGGCCTTTCTTCTAAGAAGCCTGTGTCGGGCTCACACAGCCAACCTCTGATTAGTGGCTGAGTGCTTCAGGGTCTGTAATCCCTGCAGACTCCCATGACCATTGCCTAGCGGACAAAATCTACGCTGCGGTTTCTTTTTTTTCTCATTCTTTTGGGCAACACTGTCCGCGGTGATCACGCACTGTGGTTTGCTTGGGACAGACACGCTGCTCTAGCATAACTCATCCCCCGGCTGCCTTCCACCCTCAAAAATGACGTGATCTGGGTGAGCTATTATTTGGTCATCCTACTTATGCACCATTTCATTCTGTGGATTGACATTTACTTTTTTTTTTAATTTTGCAAAATTAGTATTGGTTGTGCAATAATGACAATGACTTCGTGGCCACAAAATATGAACACTGGCTTTGGACAGGCCAGAGAAGACCCACAGATTATCTAACCTTCCATCTCCCTGCCCCCAAAACGTCAGATGTCCCATAGCCCACTAACCCTGTCAACCAGAAATCTCAGGGAAGTCTATGCCAGGGAACACGTAGCTATGTCAATTAGGGGGAACATCAGGTTAGCAGGGGAAAAATGTAGCTTTTCCCTTTGCCCTTTGCTTCTGGGAGGGTGTGTAGAAAACACTCCTCCAGATGCCCAAGAGAGAGATTTGGGTTTTAACATGTTACAATGGTGACCTTTTGTGACTATTAACTCGCACATACAGAGCAGCAGCCTTTCCTGCCACACCGCCCAGCGCGCATCCGGTCTAATCAGCAGACAGAAGAAATTCTACAGCAGTGACTCACCTCTGGGCTAACAATGGAACCTAGGGTCCTTTGCTTTTTATTATTTTCAAATCTGGATTTTTTTTGGGGGGGGGGGTTGGTAAAGTTTGGGACAGTACATTTAAAACAGAAGTTGTGGACCGTCACCTGCCTCCTGAGTAAAGTGAAGCGCCGAGGGTGTGGGCACGAGAGAAGTGGGTGGGGCTACAGTCGGCAGCTCTGGCTGGCATGTGCTCTGGGACCGCTCCTCCAAAGGCTTTCCCATTCATATCGTGACCCAGATGTCCGAGCCCCGAGGGGGAACTGGACATGGATGTCTTGACTGAGCCACCACTGAAAACACCCACCGCCTGTCGGTGAATAGGCTGTCAGGGTGGGCCGGGATATTCCTGCGATCCTGGAAGATATGCCACTGATATTTCAAAGACCAGTGAGCTCATTCAAGATTTTCAGGGGAGCTTCCAGACTGAAACAGAGTGCGAAGAAAGATCTGACAATTTACTTCTCAAAATCAGCTTGTTCAAACCTTCATACGGATCAGAGTCAGCGTGCTTGCTTGTCCCGTCCTCCAAAGGGAAGCCCTTGGAGAAGAGAACAGCACGTTCAGTGACGCAGCAGGCCACAGAGGGCATGGGGGACCATCAGGGAGACAGATTAGCACACCAGGCTACCGGATGAGTCAGAACAGTGGCTTTCAATCTTCCTAATGCAGTGTGGTGACCCGCAGCCATACACTTCTTTTCATTGCTACTTCATAACTGTAATTCTGCTACTGTTATCTTGGGTGACCCCTGGACACGGGTCATCTGACCCCAACCTGGGGTTGCGACCCAAAGTTGAGAACTGCTGGGCTAGACTAGGCTGTCAGTGTGTCACTGATTCGGCATCAGGCAACCTTTTGTTCTGTTGCACGTATGCATGCACTCAAAGGCCATCTAACGATACTATTCAGAACAGAGCCGCTCTCTGAAATAGCTGTGCTGCACACAATTGGCAGAGGATAAAAGCCAGCCTCGATCACATGCTAACACTGTGACAGCCCGAGCACATCCTGTGCCCCACTTCTCTCCCTGGAAAATTAGCCAATTTTCGTTTGAACCTCCAGGTTAACACTCAATTAATTCTAAGCTGAGGAAAAGGGAAAGGTTGTCCTGGCAACCACTCGAGCGATTCAGTTGACAACATCTATTTTGCAAAGAAGACCTCTTATTATGATCACGGCAATGTCAATGTCAATTAACAATTCCTAGGACCCTATCTGTACATGCCTTCAAAATCAAGTTAGTCAAAATGCTGACTAGGGGAGTCAAATGAGATATTTGAAACCTACTACCTTGGAGGTGAACTTTGTGATTGTTTAGGAATGCAGAGTGACAAATGGAAGGGGGGTAACAATTCTACCAATAGGTGGAATTTCAGCTTTAGGTTTGAGAAGCACAGACTCTTTTTGAGGCACCGGTTAGCCTAAGCTTTAATGGCACATACACTTCTCCTAGATTGCTACATCGAAAAAGGAATAAGGAAAAAAAGGTGCCAAACTAGAGTCATTAATCAAAAGTGTAAACAATGATCTGACACATACTGCGAACATTTTTCTCTGCTGTCTGGGAAGTCCCGGGTGAGCCCTTTGAATGTCACTCCAAAACAAGGGTGCAGTAAGATGAAGGGTGCATGAGGACAGAGGCAGATTTTTACTACAGATTCTCAAAAAGAGAATTAGATTGTTTCCTTCTCTTGGGGGTGGGGGTGGGAGGTTGGGAGAGGAAAAGCAAAGACAAGGCCTTGGAACCAAATATTCTTTAATGTGTTTTACTTCCCACATTCTCCTTTCAAACTCTTGCAGTGTCCAGAGATGCCAAATGGGGTGAAAAAGAAATAATATGTTGAGGAAAACCTAGCATGAGGTCAACCTGCAATTGACCTTGTTCCTTTCCTCCCCAGTCAGATGTCTTCTGAAGGTCACGTGGTGGTGTTGCCATTTGCCTGTGAGATCTCTCGGTAGGGAGGCATTTTTGGAGTGTCCTGAACTAGACAATTACTAGAGGTGATTGTGATTTGTTAAAAGGAGCAGATGCATCAGTGACACGCATCGTGTAAGGGCTTTTCTCCTACTACCTCCCACTGAGGTTGAATTAATTAAATGTGGTGAAGGCTGTATGGTCTCAACTCTCATTAGTAATAGGGTGGTACAATCACCTTAAACAAGATAGAAAGGACTTTCTAAATAATCACTTAAAAATATTTATCTGATTTGTATTGTGCCTTTCCTCCCCATACATTTTGAATTAGGGTTTATGTATGTAGGTATATATGTATGTATGGCAACCTTCCATTAACAGGATAACTTGATGGATCAAAATAACCCTTTCCACAACTATGCTGGCCAACAGTTCATTGTGCTTCACATATTTGGATATTAATAATAAGCAGTCTAAACTGAAATAATCAGAGATGAACAATTGTCTCTGGTTTATATAGCAACTAGTTCAGGGTCATTGTCACAGAGAGGATTAGAATGGGAACTTCCTCTCTCTCTTCATCTTGGACTTAACCTACTTAGATCTTCCACCTCAGAAAACAATTGCCTTTGGAACTACACAAATTCAGGGTATTTTTTTTTAAGACAGGAGACATTTCTTGCATGGCATCCACCCATGTAGTTCTTGGACTTAACCTACTTAGATCTTCCACCTCAGAAAACAATTGCCTTTGGAACTACACAAATTCAGGGTATTTTTTTTTAAGACAGGAGACATTTCTTACATGGGCATCCACCCTTGTAGTTCTTGGATTTCTACCTGAAGAGTAAGAGTTTTTGTAACATCCTGGAGATCATAATTCTTTCAAGTACAACCTCTTCATTTGCCAAATATTATGACTGCCCTCTTCATTGCTTGAATTCATCGAGAGGTGCCTTGAAAACCCAATGGAGCACAATTACTCAGACATGCAGTTGCCAAGAGAAGTGGCTTGATGACAACTGGCCTCTGGTTTACACCTGTGTTACTAGTTTTCAATTGTACATAGGAACTGTCGTGGGCTGTATAATAAAAATTAATTTTGAAGTGCTATAGACTGAATATCTATCAGATCGTATCAGAGATATGTTACTCTTAAAAAAGGGATCCATCCTTATGTCAGAAGAAGGCGCTCTGGTGGAGAGAACTTTTGAGTTGCTAACTATTGGATGACGGTTCAAAGCCACCAACCCCTCCTTGGGAGAAAGATGAGGCTTTCTCGTCCCATAAGAAGCCTACGAAGGCAGCTCTGTTCCATCCTTGAGGGCAGGGGTCCTCAAACTACGGGCCGCATGTGGCCCACTGAGGACAGTGACCTGACCCGCTGGGTGCTTTTGCTGTCCTGCTTAGCAGCCGACTCATCTCGGGCTCACAGTGAATTTGTTCAGTTTTTTGTTGTTTTCTTTTTAATGATAGTCCGGCCCTCCAACGGTCTGAGGGACAGTGAACTGGCCCCCTGTTAAAAAAACTTTGAGGACCCCTGGTATCAGGTGTCAGGAGTTGGAATCAACTCAATAGCTGTGAGTTTGAGTTGAGCTTTATGCCAGAAGCAGCTGGGGGCTCCTACCACATTTCTTCTCTTTTTTTAACTTGTGAAACTGAAGAGCCTTCCAGTGGCCTAGAGGTCCAGTGGAAATGGAGAAGGACTAGGATTAGTACTCAATTCTGCCACATCTACTGCGGAGATCTCCGCCTTCCTCTCTAGTGGCCAGTGACTTACCAGTCTTACCACCCAGGGTTCTATTCCAACTGACACACTCCCCACCTCATCTTTTAATTAAAAATGCACACGATCAGAGTGAAAGAACGATCCATTAAGGCAGTTTTAAATAAAACACCCGTGGGTGACTTGTACTGAATTTGAACTCCAACTTGGGGGAAAATAAAAAAGAAACTCATTTTAGTTTAAAATATGCTTACAAGTGTTAGTAAAAGGAATTACAGACTCATGAGTCGGCACCGTGGGCTGCAGCTTCTATTAATAGAAGTTGCTCTAAGGCCAATAAAAATTATGACTTGCCAGAGAAGGGGGAATTGCCCAAATAGCTTTGTCTTTGTTGTTTCACTGGACACACC
This sequence comes from Nesogale talazaci, assembly GCA_004026705.1. Taxonomy (NCBI): domain Eukaryota; kingdom Metazoa; phylum Chordata; class Mammalia; order Afrosoricida; family Tenrecidae; genus Nesogale; species Nesogale talazaci. The sequence continues at coordinate 34,146 of PVJH01008112.1, read as the reverse complement.
CATTCAGCATTAACATTCACATCTCTAAACTGGACCATTTAAAATTTTAGCAAACACTCAGCATTACAAATATCCATAGTTTTGGGCTGAGCCCCCGTGGCATAGTGGTTATGCATGGGACTGCGGCCCACTGGGACAGAGGTTCAATTCCAGCAGAGGGGCTGGGCCTCCTACTCCCACCAGCAGAGAGCAGTGATGCTCACCCCCAAAAAAACAAAAACAAATATCCATGGTTTGAATATAAATGATATATTCTTGACATGTTAAATAATGATGATCCAACATAGCAAATGCTTAAAATTGGCATTTTGACCCTGCTGAAACTTTTTGACTTACTAGTCAAGAAACAGGTTCACTTTAAGTGTTCAAGTGCTTTGTCTTTTTTTCCTTTTTTTGCTAGGAGCTGGCCCTGGGACTTCTCAGAGGAGGGGCGGGGGCGGGGGCGGGGAGAGGAATGGACTATAACAAGAAGGCATACAGTGTGCAGCATCCATAACGTGTGTGGGGGGAGGGCTGGAAGGGTAGGACCCATTGTCTAAAGCTGTGATTCTCAACCTATGGGTTGGGACCCCTTTGGGAGTCGAGTGGCCCTTTCACAGGGGTTGTCCAATTCATAGCAGTAGAAACATTACAGTGAGGAAGTAGCAACAGAAATAATGGGGGTCACCACAACATGAGGAACTGTATAAAAGGTGGAGAACCACTGCTCAAAGGGACAGGAAAGAAGCTTGCAATCTGCCAGAACAAGAAAGATCAATGCGCTGATATTTTGGTCGCCCCTTAGAGGTCGTTGGGCGGCGGGAACTCTTCGTGCTGAATGACTAATGAAAGGTTGGTGGTTTGAACATGCTGGGAGTACCACATAAGAAAGGTCTGGTGTCGGGCGATTTTTCTAAGACAAGAGATCCTATGAGGCAGTACCTCTCGAACTTGCATGGTGTGACTCTGAGCCAGACCCAACTGGGTAACAGCCCTGTGTTTCTGGGTTTTGTTTTGTTTTGTTTTGTTTTTGGCCCAGGTTCCAATGACAAGCCCATCTTCCATCTCCTCTTTCTTATCAAATTTCTTGAAAGAATGATACATACTGATATGTTGCATCACCACTGCTTCCTCTTTAAATGTTGGTAGGATCAAATATGTTTGTGAGAGAGGTCTTAAATGAAATTAAATGAGCTTTACTGGGAACATTGTCAGATTCCTTAGACTGTTAATGCTTACTGTGAGTTTTCAGTGGAGAAGGATTAATATACATAACAATGTATATATTCCTCAAATTCACTTGAGAACCCCTGCACTTTCCCCCAGACAATATCTAACGGGCCAGAAATGGACAGAGGCTCTGGATGAACATGGGCTAACCACCTCCTGAGAAAAACAGTGGGGAAAGCTCTGTAAGGACTCTCTTAACTGACACTGAGGTGTTTATCAAATGTCTGTTGAGTGGATGGATGGATGTTCACATAAAACAGGAGCACTACTTCTCTGAGTCTAGATTCGACAGGGCTCTGGCCTATCTACAGACACAAATCCTAAACGCACTCCAAGGCCAGGTTGGTTTCATGGACTTGCGACCTGTCTAACAAGACCACTCGTCTCTCCATGGGCTCCAAAGACTCTGCTTGGGTTACATTCTTAGTGGTTACCATTCTATAATGTGAAACAAGTTTCTCAACAGAAGGTGCTATGTTTTTATTTTTCACTGGGTCCCACAAATTCTACAGACTGATCTTACCTAATGAGGTGCTTCCGAGCTTACTTCTGATCCTCTCTAATATCTCCCACCTTCTCAGGCCCCATCCAGAATCGTCCCATCTTCCCAAGAATGGAACCTCATCAATGGCTTCTGGACACATCATCAAAACCCATATTCTGAATGTGTCCCTAGTTAGACTCTCCCAAACTGTCAGACTGGAAAGGATTAAAGTGGTAACAGTGAAAAGACCTGAAGGGTTACTCTCACCTTTCATCCCCAGAGTGAATGACATTAAGAATGGAAGGACGGTGTCTCAAAAAATCGTACTTTAGACTTATAGAAATTTAAGGCATTCACTGGAGAGGAAATAAGTCAATTTTTTTTCCCTCCCTCAGATCGTACTGTTAAGGCAGCTGCTGACAAGGACGTGAGTCTTTGATGAAATGGCCCTCATTCATAAAGAACATTGCTTTAAACATTCTGGTGTTATGCTGCCATTGCATTTTTTTTTTAATTGGCAGAACACTATCAAAGAGATGGGTCTATGTCAAACAGGTTTGCACTAAACACATTCCAAGAATCTGTTTGCTTTTATCTACAAGATGCATAGCCTTTGAGTTAGAAATCAGAGGTTTTAGAGTCCCCCAGAGGTTTCATTTGCTGTTCTCTAAAAGACATGACCCTAGACAAATTACTTTATTTCTTGAGATATTTGTCTCCTCATTTATAAATAGTGAAAGGGTAAAAAAATACCTCCTTTTCTGCTTTCAGGCATCTTTTGGGCATTAAATTAGGTGTATGTTTTGAAGACTATGGTGGGGACCTCTGATGAAAAACATGTCCCCATTGTGAAAGTGTGCATCCTGGATGGTCTGAAGGTAGAATGCAAGCTGGAATCAAGGAAAGTCAGAGGGAGCAGGATGTCTCCATATGAGACAAAGCTTAGACAGACGAGGAAGGAGACTGAGTAAGGGAAGGAAAACGGATACTTGAATTTGTTGAACTCAAATTCCCCATTAGTGGTACGAGTCAAGGGCATGGTCAGTGGCACTAATCAGTTACGAGTTGGAATTTAAGAAATGGCGGTGATTGTTACGTGTCATCAAGTTGGTCCTGACTCATTGTGACCATACGTTCAGCACAGCGAACACGGACCAATCCGGGGGCATCCCCACAATGATGATGCTTGAGCCCGTTGTTGTGGCCACTGTCCGCTCACACCATCCAGAAGCTTCCCCTTTTTATTGATCCTTGATTACACCAAACATATCCTTTCCCAGGGGCTGTTCTCTCCAGTTAACATATCCAAAATATGCAGAGTCTCCCCCCCGAGCATCCAAGGACCCTTCTGGGTATACTACTTTCAAGATAGTTCCGTTTGTTCTGTCTAGTAGGCCATGGCACTTTCAAAATACTTTGCCAATGTCGGGAGTCAAGTCCCTTATTCTCCCTTATTCCTTGTCTAGTTCTCACAGGCAGATGAGGCGGTAAAAAATGTCATGGCTTCGATCAGATACACCTTAAAGTGAAATATTTACTCCTTAGTACTTTAGAAAGCTCTTGTGAAGCAGATCTGCCCAAGGCAGTAAGTTTCTTGATTTCTTGCCTGCTGAGTCCCTGAGCTCTGATGGTGGAGCCATGGAAAATGAGGTCCTGGGTGGACAACTTCTCTCCATTTCTTGGAATGTTGTTTATTGCTCCCGTTGTGAGCATCCTGGTTTCTTTAGGTGGAGATGCAAAGCATGCGGAAGGTTGCGCCCGTCACGAGCAAGTGCATTAGTTTCTCTCTGCTTTCAGCAAGACAGGTTGTGTTGGTTGCATGTTGGGCATAAGCCTGCCACAGAGCATGAGCTTGCATGGATCCAGTCTCTCTTCTCGCACCGCTTGCTCAGCATACCGGCCGAATACGTGTGGTGAAAGGGTGATACACCCCCTCGCTGGATTCGGAAACAATCTGCATGTTCTCAGTGCATTCCAATCATTGCTTCTGGGTCTTTGTGCAGGCTCTACAGGGTCACAATGAAGGATTCTGGAATTCCCATCCTTTGCAAGGTTATCGACAGTTTGTTATGCTCCACATAGGCAAAACCCTTTGTATGATCATTAAAAAGCAAGGAAACACTATCCTAGCATTCGGTGTTTCCATGCCAGATCCATATCATGTCTGCACTCTCCTTCATTCATTCTGTTTTCTGAGTCAGGTTGGGACAAGTTGGAACTAAACAGCAGTCACAACCTGAGTGGGAAATGCTAAAGCACTGAAGGGGGATGGAGGAAACGTATGGGGAGCGGGGCGTGGGATAAGAGGGGTGTGAAAGAAAAGAGGATTTTCTTTTTTGTTTGACCCTCTGAGTGGGGGAGTGAACAACAGAAGGAAGAGACTGGAGAGGAAAATGGCTGTTGATTCTGGGAAGGAAGGAAGGTAGAGGGGAGACCTTTCAAGGAAAGCTTTAAGGCGAGGATCCGCTCCATAAACAATAGAAGCAGCTGCTCAACAGAATGCATGCAGTGGGGATCCTGGTAAATACATCAGATAGAAAGATGTCGAGACATATATTGGCAGTATTTCAAATCTCGGGTGGTGAGGCGCCTGTGAGCTTCAGAGCAGTAGAGAATTTGGCTATGTTTTGAAGATCCTATCGGGAGTAAAAGGACAACCCTTGTGGGAAAACTTTGACATTGACTCCAATTAGCAGGCCAAGGTTAAAATTTCTGACCATTTGCTCTAGGAAGGAAGGAGCAGATAGAAAGAGCATTGTGATATGGTTTACAAAAAGAATAGTTTAAAGAATGTTTTTGTGGACCCCATTCAAAATGAAAGGACATTTTGCTGGGCTTGGCAAGAGACTATGACAAGAACATAGAACCCAAAGAGGAGGCCACTCTCTCAGGGTGAGGAGGGGAGAGGAGGGAAGGTGGGAGGGTCAATAGGTAAAATGGAATTGTAGTGAGAGACAAAAAGGTAGATGTGTCAAGACCATTTTCACAAAGTTGTTCCAGAGTCAGGGCAAATTGTCCTGGCGGCCAGCTGGGAATGGAGTTAGGCTAGATCTGTGCAGGCAGCTGGTGCTCATGGAGCTCTGGCATTGAACAACAAAACAAAAAACACAAAGGAACACCCTGAAAGAAGCACAAATCAAACCAAGCATAAATCAAAACACTTAAAATTCACTGTCATTGAGTTGACACTGACCCATCATGACCACATAGAGCAGAGAAGAATGATCCCTTTAGGCATCTGAGGCTATAAATCTTTGGGAGCAGAGTGCCTCACCTTTCTCCTTTGGAGCAGGTGGAATATGTGAACGGCTGGTGTGTGCTTAGAACACTTGCTTTATATGTTGATAATAAATCTAACTAAACTTAATTAAATTCATATTATATGCCAAGTACTTTACATAGAGTGTCTATTTTAATCTTGGCAATGGCCTATGATATAGATGTTATGATTATTTCCACTTTTCCAGAAGAGAAGTGAGACATAAAGAAGTTCATTAGTTCACCACCACCCAAGGTCACCCAACCCGAGAATGATGGGAGCTAGCTAGCAAACCCTGAGAATCTCTTAGCACATCTCTGGATTTTAACCAGCATTATGAACACCCTCTAAGAAGTGAGCCAAAAATTAAGAGTAAGAAGAGAAGGACTATTCAAACTATTAGGGCCATCAATGAAGGAATTGGGAACAATCTGAGAACTTTGGCACAGAGAATACATAGACTATCAGAAATAAGGAAGGACACACACACAGAGGAGGCACAAATGGATAAGTGGGATATGCTGAAGATATAACATCTGTGTACATTGAAATAATTTACCAAGAGAGTTATAAGAGAGCACATGGACTGGGAAAACATCTTTAGCAATGACACATTAGACAAAGGCCTTGTTACTAAAATCTACAGTACCCTGATAGCTTCTAAAAAGGAAAAAACCTAACTACCCAATGAGAAGGTGGGCAAAGGATCTGAACAGAAGTTTCACAGAGGCAGAAATCCAAATGGCCAATAAGCACATGAGAAAATGTTCCCGATCATTAGCCATAAGAGAAATGCAAATTAAAACAACGAGATAGCACCTAACACCCTCAAAGATAGTCCAATTTTAAAAATCAGAAAGGCTGTTGGAGGGACTGTGGAGAGACAGAAATTCTCATCCACTGTTGTTGGACCTGCTGGTATGTACAGTCATTGTGGAAATTGATTTGGTGATGTCTAATGCAGATGGAAATTGCGCTACCATAAGATCCAGCAATCTCCCTACTGGGCATATACCCAAAAGAGACAAGCAGCAAACCATGGGCAGATATCCGTGCTCCAATGTTCATCACAACACAGTTCACAATTGCAAGGAGTTGAAAACAACCCAAATTTGCATCAGCTGATGAATGGATTAAAAAGCTGTGGTACATACATACAATGGAGTACTATGCATCATTGAAAAGCAGTGATCAATGCATGAATCATATCATCATGTGGGAAGAACTAGAGGAAATTATGCTAAATGAAGTAAGTCAAATGCAAGAGGAAAAGTGCAGCATGAGTTCGCTGAAGTAAGCTTAAAAATGCAAAAGGAACATAAAAAGGGAATAGGAGAAAAAGCTACAGTATACAAAAATTCCTGAGGTGAGGCCCAGATAGAATGGCAGAGGCCCAACTAAATCCAAGGCTACATATGGTAGCCAACTGAGGAGAGGAGGGAAAGATGGTGAAGTGTAAGGGGAAATGGGGCACTAACCCACCCAAGGGGAGTGTATTATTTATATCTCCACAGAGAAAGAGGAATCAAACTTAAACCCATTGTTCCAGAATGCCAATGCAGCATGGCGGCATGGAGCAGGGAGTCAACGGAGGGGTAAGAGGGCCCAGCTCCAACCCCAACTATGCGAACAGCCACCCCTCCCGCCAGGGAAGTTTGCTTTGGAGGTCATCACTGAGGCTGCAGCACAGGGAAAGGGACATGTCTGACCAGAGCATACTTGAGCAAATAAAGGGGGAGGAAGAGAGAGTAAAGTGCACCCTGACCCATCGAGCCTTGAGAAAGATCTCCCCACTAAGGGCAGTCATTGCATAGAGAGGACCATATGGTCAGTCCCACTATGAAATATGGCGTCCCTCGCTGACTCAGGGCCTTACGGGGACAACACTGGAGAAGCAGGGTCAGAGTGCACCTGGTGTGACCCCACCACACTGAGGGAAGGGTGTGTAGCAGAGCAGCAGGAGGAGCAGAGCCTGAGTTCCCAAGGGAGTGTCAAGGATATACTATGGGGCCAGGATGTGGCACCCCATCTAACTCAACTGGGAGACACTCCTGGAGATCAGCAAACAGACCTTGAGCTATTTACAGGTTTTTGTTATTGTTATTATTATTATTATTAT